>JAVSCE010009463.1:0-171690 GCA_032199065.1 Smutsia gigantea | reverse complement strand
GAGGTTCACCGAGGCCTTCCTGATTTTAAAGATTCCAGGGGTCAGATCATATATTCCAGTTTGGGGTCATTGTGGGGATCTACCTAATCTGGGAGCGCTAAAATATATTTCTGGATGTCCAGGCTTCTCTTTTTCATTTTTCACTTTCAGGCTAGCTCCTTTTCCTCCAGCTGCAAAAAAACAAAATTATGTCCAACTAACAACAAAAGCAGTTGTTGCCCCAAGGTAAGTATTTTTATGTCCACGTGGTAGGAATGATTTGAATCATATGAATAAAATAATCTCCCTCCTTGCCTGACTTGAACTAATTGCTGCCAGGGGTGGCAGAGAATTGCCAGAAGCCCCTATGATTTTCCCCAAATCTTAAATCCTACAAGTAAAAGATTCAGTGGCCCTGGGCACTCACAGCTTTAAAAGCCACTACAAATGAGCTCTCAGTTCAGGTGCCTGCAAAAGGGCACAGTATCCAAGAATGTCACAGGCGAAGAACCTTGGGGGCCCTGCCATGCACTCATGGTGGTGGCTCACCCTTTCAGTGATGACTTTCCTGTGTCTAAGGTTTTCTGTAGATAGCATCTCTGTTTTTGCTCATAAATTAAATTTTTTAGCCATATTTTATAAGCTTAGAAGTGTACTTCAGTTAGGCCTTTGCTTAAATCTTATTATTCAATTTATTTGTTTCTTTAGAAAATATTTCTTAAGCCCCTATTATTTGCCAGGCACTGTTTCTGGGATGGGGGGTAGTACGGTGAGTGGAGCAGAGCTGTCCTGGAGCTTACATTCCAGTGGGATGGGGTGAGATGACCATACGCAAGTTAAAACACCCAAGGTTGGCAAGTGCTACTTCTTAGTTAAATAGGGAGTTCAGGGCAAATCCTTGGGGAAACAGACAGCCGGAGCCAAGCAAGTATCTTGGGAAAGCCTTCCTGGCAGAGGGAACAGCAAGTACAAAGGCACTGAGTGGGGACCTGTTTGACATGCCTGGTCTTTTCCAGGAAAGCAGAGGCCCATGTGGCAGGAGTGGGGGAAGGGAGGAGAGTGGTGATAGATGAGTTTAGTGAAGCAGCAGACACAGTGAATGACAGCAGGATAATGGCCCCACCAGATGCCACATCCTAACCCTTGGAAACTATGTTCTGTTTCTTGGCAAGGGGGAATTAAAGCTGCAGGTGAGTTATGTTCATTAATCAGCTTGTTCATATTTTTATACTGAAACAAACATAATTATGACTGGACATGACACCAGATCTCAGAATACAGTTTGCTTATCCTCGATTCGCTTAACTAATACTTTCAGTGTCCCAGAACACCAATTTCTGGTGCAAATAAGAAAGGCTGTGGTGTGGACAACATAGATGTCACTAAGTGATGTGCACATTTAAGATGATGCACGGTGCTCATAGGAGAGCCCTTTAGATCTTTACTTTAAGTCTCTCAGCCCTTGTTTTAGGAATGGTTCTGCTCAGCGTCACTAGTCAACTCCCCACTTTCTTACTACCTGCCATTTTATCACGACGCATATACCAACGAATCCCTGACATTTTTTTTTTTTTTTTTTTTCCAGGCAAAGCAAATTTTATTATGGCCCTGAGGTCAGCGCTCTTCCCTCCAGGTCCTGCTGAAACCCGAGAGTTGGAGTGAGGGGCTCCTGTGTTGTCCCCACATCGCCATTAATTCAGACTCGGACTGGATGAAGGGGGGACCCCTGGTCTGCTGGGTACCCCAAGGAAGGCCCCCTCTGCATGCTGGTCACCGCAGCCCGGCTGCTCCTGGCTCCTCATTTCTTGGATTCCAGCTTTTTAGGCTTGCTTGTGGGTTTGGCCTTTCTCCCAAGGCTCTTGTCTTTAAGACTGGGTCTTGGCAATGCTTGCCTGCTTCTGGGGCGCTGGCCTCTTGACGTGTTTGACCGGACTCTCCTCCTCCAGGCGCACATCCTCCTCTTCCTCCTCCTCCTGCTCTTCCTCTTCCTCCTCCTGCTCTTCCTCCTCCTCCTCCTCCTCCTCCTCTTCCCAGGATAGATCTGAAGTGTAGTAACATTCCTGGCCGCTGAGGAACACGGGTCCCGAGCCAGCTCGGAGCTGAAAAGTGACTGGAGGAGAAATCTCAAATCCCATCATGACAACCATGGGCAGCACGGAGGCCTGGAGCGAGGCAATGGTGACGGGCTTGCTCTTCCTGTCCTCCTGGTTTGCTGCGGGCAGGATCTCCACGAGGTTCATTTCCTCTTTGGCTTTCTCCCCCAAGCAAATCGTCACGTCCGCTTCTCCTGGGTGAGCTCACAGCCCCAGAGTAGGGCTGCCGCCGCCCTGTCGGCCGTACTGCTGGTGCTGCGGCGCTGCATGGCGCGGAGCCCCTGAGAGAAGAGGCCCCGAGCGGGCACCCGGGGAGAAGGGCTCCGGGGGAGAGGAACATTCACTATTTCCTGAAGTAGAATATTTTGGGAGCTGAAAGGGGCCTCAAAGATGATCCTGGTATTGTCACTTTTTACAGATTACTGGAAGGATCAGGGTGCACTTCCTAAACTTGGAACTTCTCTCTACTTTCTCTTTGCTTTCTGAGCATGTCTTTCTTTTGCAGGATGAAAATCCATTTAGGAAAACAAGGGGCGAGCAATAAATTCCCTTATGTGAGTAAGATTGGAAAGCGGGCAATAAGACTAACATTTATTGAGCACCAACTGTGTGCAGTAGGAGTCCCTTCCACACAGTCTATTTGCTTGTTTCCACGACTTTTACACATACTTACCTCACTGAATCTTTGCAATGATCCTCTGAGATGAAGCTTTAATTATTGCATATAATGTGGCTGATAAATGGCAGAACCAGGACTTGAACTTAACTCAGCCAGACCCAGAGATGGCATTTAATTACTACTGCCTTGTGTACAGTGTGGAGAGTGTCGCAGGGAAAGCAGGCAGGTGACAATCAGTCCAGGCCAAGGTGCCCGAGCCCACACCCAGATGCAAGAAAGGCTCTGCTGCCTGTTCAAACGCACAGATGCTGGGGGGCGGGGCAGACAGGGCACCTGAAAGGAGCAGGGGTGGAGCAGGGGCAGGAGCCGGCTGGGGAAAGGGCTGGGAACCAAGCCCACAGAGACCTTGACGCCTACTGAGGAGTGGGGGCCTGACCCTTCTGGTGTCTGGAGGCCAACATGTGTCTGACATAGGCACAGGACCTGCTAAGATTTACATTTTAGAGAAAAACACCCTCTGGTGGGATATTAATCGTGCTTTTTACTACTTTCTGCTTTTATCAGTTTTCCTTTTTACCCCTTAATCAAGGATCATGCAGTCCCATAATAATCAGGAAAAACAAGAACAAAAATATAATTATCCTCCAGGTGGAGGGGATGATGAACTTGAGGAGAGCCAGTGGTAACTGGGGCAGGCACAGCAGGGCCCTGGGTCCTGGAGTCCCAGGAAGTCATATCTCTGTTTGAAAGACGTGAGACTGGCACTAGCAGATTTGGGAACCTCAGCGCTGCAAGTCTGCAGTGTTAACTTACCTTCCACCCTGATGTCCAGGAAGTGATAAATGTGTCACCTGGCTATCACCTCACTCGGAATAGGGAGCAGATTTCGGTCACCTTGGGAGATGAGATGTTTGTTAGGAAAGAGCAGTCAGCATCAGAGATCATGGACAAAGTCAAAATTTCCAGGTAATGTCCTTGAACCAACATCTAGCTCCTCAGAGCTATCCCTGCCCACTGAAGCCACGCCTCACAGACAAGCCCCTGACTTCCACACCTGGTCCACAGGGTCCCTGCAGGCTCACTTCACTCCTCAGCCCTATCATGCACTGCTCTGCTTTGATCCAATTTGAGTCAGGATGAAGGTCAAGTCAGGCAGCTGAGCTTGAAAATGATGAGGTGTGCTGTAATTCATGCTAAAAGAGAGCAGTCCTTCCTGGAAGCAATGAACATACAAAACACTCATAAAAGAGAATTTGAAGGGTGAGAATTAAGAATAAAGTCAGGGTTTCCAGGGGGCCCCAGTGTGCACCTCTTTTTCATTATGTCCAAAGATACCACTCATGTCATGCCTTTGGGAGGTGCAGCATGGAAGATTCTGGCCTGATTCCATCCCAGTGGAGTACACCGCCATCCTCTCTGTCACTCAGCCTCTCCCACTCTCTATCCTCTGATGCCATATAAAGTCAGCCACCTCATTCTTTCCATTCTAGCTCCTAAAGCTCTCACTCCTGTCCTCCCCTACCCTGTCTCCTCCTATATCCTCTCTTGTTTTCTCATGAAGCAAGGACCTAGTCTCTGCTGCAGTATACACAGCACCGCCTGCCTCCCTGCCTCTGCCACCTCAGCCACAGAGGGCTGAATCATCTTACAGCCATGGTGGAGGCCCAAGCCCAGAAACAGAAAACCATTATGTATTCTGAAAGCCACACTCTCAAACTCTTCTTCATCCTGTTTCTGGCCTATTCCTTGTCTATGACTCACTGTCCGCATCAACCCCATTCCCCTACCTTCTCATCTCCTGATCCTCTGAACTTCTCCCTCTTCCATTTGAACTATCATTACCAATTAAGGCCAACCCCTAGTAGATTTTTAACATATTCCTCATTCCCTTCTATTCAATTGGTCACCAAAACACCCCTGCCCACTTCAGGCTAACTTACCCAAAAGGGCTGTGTTTGAGGCTCAACCACCTAACTGCCAAATGCCTTTATCCAGACCACCCTTAAACCCCTCCACCCGTATCCCCATGATGATGGAGCAGGTGCAGAACCTGGCCTGGCTCTCACCAGGCCAGAGCCAGTCCTGTACAGGGAGGGGTCTGACTGGCATGGAATGGAAGCTCTTTGGATGAGAGAAGGCTTTGATTACTTGTCCTGTAGGACTGACATCATTACTGACCTAGAAGAGCAGATCTCAGAGCTGGCAGTGATAATAGAGCAAATGAACAGAGACCACCAGTCTGCTCAAAAATTGGTGAGTGATCCTTGAGTTACCGTACATCTCTGCAGGCAGGTGAAAGAACAATGTTTTCAGATGATGGGCTGTGTTCCAGGCAAGATGCCAAGGACTTTCCTCGTGGGGGCCATGTTGTCCAGGTGACATCTGTGAGGATAGGACTGTGGTCACCCAGCAGTATTTCTCTGATTCCATCCTCATCCATAATTGCAAGAACTCAAGTCCCTTCCCAAGGCCTAACTCAATTTCCACAAATTCTCCTGCCGCCTCCAACGTGTTCAACGCCACTGTCCTCTTCACACCAGGGGGCGCCAGCCGCGCCGAGGTTGCTGGGACGGCCCCCACTCCTGGCTTAGCAAGGTCAGTGCTCAGGAGCTGCCCCGAAGCCTCCAGGGCTCACTTCCTGCTGCTGTTCGAGCTGCCAAAGCCCTCTCTTGAGAGTCTGCTGATGTCATTTTGCATTCTCTCTGTTTGCGGCGGGTTTTGGTGATACCCCTTTGGATTTTACCATCTGATCTATCACGGTCTCTTCTCCCCATCTCCAAGCAGGGCTGCTTGGTGGCCTGGGCTGGAGTAATAAACCAGAACAAGGCTCAGAAACATCCTCCTCCACCGCACCCCCACTAGCCTGGTGTTACTGAAACCCTCTTGTGAAGGCTGACTTCCCAGCAGGCCTGCCCTCGACCTCTGATATGCACCAAATGGTCTGAATCCTACGGTGACCCAGCTATGACTCAGGCTGAGACCACTCCCCTAGTATTAAGTCATTACTATTTTTATCTGAAAACCCTGCCAGTTTTCTACGGAAAGGAAATTGAGGCTCAGGAAGCGAACAATTTGCATAAGATCATTTACTTGTTAGTGGAGGGTTATAGGGCAAAATACGCATTTTCACTGGCCGAAGCCCCAGCCCTGCTGATTACATATTTAGAGATTATTTCTATGGAGGGACCTCAGATGATGATCCTTAAATTTCTCCCACCTGTGAATCCCCGTGTCACCCTATGGAAGGGAAGAGTGCTGGCTGTCACTGTGTCTCAGAGCGGGACCGGGACAAGCCCTGAGCCCTTGTCACAGCTGGCAGTGGGTGCTGACTGGTTTGGGAGTGTCCATTCCTCCTGAGACAGTGGCCAGAGAATCTTATGTGTTAGAATGGAGGGTCACCTGGAAGTGAGCAAATCCTGCCTGTTGGAACATGTCCATTCTGCAATGAGGGCTTATTAACACTGTATTTAAGGTCACTGAAGGCAGGATCTGCATCCTAAATTTCTTTGGCTCTTCCAGGCCAAGTCCTTTGCTCAATAAATGATGGCTCAATTGAATTACATGCAAGAATCCCAAAACCACCATCTTACAGAGAGATTACAGTTTAGCAGAAGGAACCAGATCTGCCCACAAAACTAGTTAGTCAAAGAGGTGGTTTCTATGCACCAGTATTATGAACTGATTATGTACCAAACAATACAGAGCAAAGCAAGGCTAGTTCCGTCCCCTCAGTGATGTGCTCCCTGGCACTGCAGAATACGAATGGGAGAGGCAGGAGTGAGGAGTGGGGCACCCCCTGTGAGTGGGAAGGCTGCTCAGAGGTTGCCTGGAGTGGGAGTAGGGTCCTCAATCCCGTGTCATTGATGCTGGCCTCTCCTCCAGCTCTCCAGTGAAATGGGTCTCCGCTGTGCTGAGATGCAGTAGAACTTTGAAAACAAGAGCAGGTATGCTTTCTGGCACCAGCCCTTGTGTGCTGTGGCCCTAAAGCTTCTGCAGCCCTGCAGGATTTCAGTTCACTGCAATTTCGGACAATGCCTAACAGAGCTGGGTGGCAAGGGGTGTGGAGATGAGACACATGTCTTTGGAGAGCAGGTTGGTTTGATTTGAGGCTACTAAAATGTAGCACAGAGCAGGTTATTTCCTGGTTTGGCACTTTCTCATCCAATTATTTCATTTTGGTTATAATCTCCTTCCCTGTTGGTAGCTGAGGAAGCTCTCTATGAGAATTCCTTGGTAAACAACTTTATTGTCTGCCCAATCTCCTCCTCTCCCTCCTCCTTTTCCTCTCAACCCACCCTCTCTGGCTGCCAGTCCAGAGCCTGGGCAAAACGGAAAGAAGGTATGGGTGGGGCAAGGCCAGAGCCACAGAGACAAACCAAGGGAGGTGAAGGAGGAGTGCTGTCTGCGTGGGGGAGGAAATCTGCAGAGTTCCCGTCCAGGCTACCTGCTGGGCACCAGAGCAGCCTCAGAAGTCCTCCTATATGAGTCATCTCCTTTTTTTTATTATTAAGGTATCATTGATAGACACTCCTATGAAGGTTTCACAAGAAAAACAATGTGGTTACTACATTCACCCTTATTATCGAGTCCCCCCAATACCCCATTGCAGTCACTGTCCATCAGTGTAGTATAATGCCACAGAGTCACTACTTGTCTTTGTGCTACAGTTTATGCCCCGTGACCCCACACACACCATGTG
Organism: Smutsia gigantea; assembly: GCA_032199065.1. NCBI lineage: Eukaryota > Metazoa > Chordata > Mammalia > Pholidota > Manidae > Smutsia > Smutsia gigantea. The sequence continues at coordinate 164,300 of JAVSCE010009463.1, read as the reverse complement.
CACCAATCATGATACCCCACAATCCCCTTCTCCCTCCCTCCCCACCCACCCTCCCCACACCCCTCCCCTTTGGTAAACACTAGTCCCTTCTGGGAGTCTGGGAGTCTGCTGCTGTTTTATTCCTTCAATTTTGCTTCGTTGTTATATGAGTCATCTACTTTTAAGTTAAAAAAATTTTTTTAGTTAATTAACTTATTTTATAAGACTTTATTTTTTAGAGCACTTTTAGGTTCACAGTAACATAGAGCATAAAGTATGGAGATTTCCAATATACCCCCTGACCCCACACCCACATGACCTACTTCATTGCTGATATCCTGCACCACCATGGTGTATTTGTTACAATCAATGAACCTACATGGACATATCATGAGCACCCAAAGTCCACAGTTTACACTAGGGTTCACTCTTGATGTTATATGTTCTATGAGTTTTGACAAATCTATAATTTGTGTCTGCCTTTGTAGCATCATACAGAATAGTCTTATTGCTCTAGAAACCCTTTGTGCTCTGCCTGTTCGTCCCTCCCCCTTCCTTAATCCCCAGCAACCACTGATCTTTTAACTGTCTTCATAGCTGTGCCTTTTCTAGAATGTCATATGGTTAGAATTGCTCCAGTAGGTCGCTTTTTGGGATTGGTTTCATCCACTTACTAATATGCATTGAACTCTCCTCCATATCTTTACTTGGCTTGACAGCTCATATCGCCTTTCATTTGAACACTCATCTTAAACCCTGGTAGCATCTGCCTTCTGGAATGGAGGCTGGAGAGACCCTGGGCTCTAAAATCATCCTGGGTGCTAACACAGCCCAGGCTCCCAAGAGAGCAGCAAGCAAAGTCTGTGCTGTTGAGTCTGTGGTCCCCACCCGCTCCATTCAAAATAGTGGTTGGGGAAGACAGGGGTCGCTCACCTTTTTTTGGATGGATGTCAAGAGAATGCATCAGGAAGTGAGCGCCCCGCAACCTGCCCACCCGCTTCCTGTGTGAGTGGGGACAGGTGGGTCAGGTGAGCATGACAGCTCAGCTCGTGACTTCTTTTCACTGATGGTGGTGGCATTCACCTGGGGTCCCACAGGAAGCTCAAAGAGGCTCATGCAGCAGAGCTCGGTGAGTTGGAGAACAACTACAAAGCCGCCTTGAAGGCAGAGAAGTTTGCTTCCCAGAAGAAACTAAGTAAGGTCTAGGCCTGGAGAATGCCCCTGGTGAAGGGACGAAAGGCTGACCCTGTGGATCTAGGGCCAGGGAACCCCACGGCCATGGGTGGGCTGTGGTCAGGCTTTCAAGGTTTCCTCCTAAATCTCAAGGATAGCGCATGATTGAAAATGAAACTAAAAAGAGGGGAACCATGTCCACCAGGGTCCTCCCTCCACCTCGAAGATGGAAGGGCCTGTGACCAAGTTTTGGGATCTGAGCAAGTCCTTTAATCTCTTTGAGTCTCAGTTTCCACATCTGGGAATTGAGGACAACAAAACCTGCCTTTATCAGAGCTGTAAGAATGTGAAAGCACTCTTTAAAGTATATTTAAAATTTCTACAGATATATAGTATTGCAATTCAGCAGGTTTCCTCACTGTAAAATGGTAGTGTTTCAAGTGTATATCCTTCAGATTCTGATTTATAGACTAATCTCCAAAAGGAGAAGGAGAAATCCTATAATCTTCTTCCTTTCTTTGCCTTCCATGTTTAAAAGAAGGTATTTATATCTTGCTGATTTTCCAGTTTTCTAAAGGGAACATGATTCACCATCTAAGGGATGAGTTTGTGGTGGGGAAGGTGTGCAGGAGAGCTCACATTTGAGTTTGAAAACATGCATGTCATATATATGAATATATGATGACTGTGTTGTTTTCCTTTTGTCCAGAGGAGATGGACAAGGAATATAAGTATCTGAAGAATATGTTTCATATGTATCAGGTGAGATTCAGAGCTCCTGGGTGGATTAAGGGAGTAAGGGAAGCAAGATTCATTCCTGGCTGATGACACTGGGATGAATCTAGAGCTCTTGCCCAGAAACTAATTCCCTGAGATTCCCAGCATCTTGGGACCCACAGTCACCTGGGGAGAAAAATGGCCCTGCGCACCATGAGGGCACCTACGTGTCACAAGCAGTCCCCCAGACCCTAAAGAAGCCCATTGAAAAATGTGAAAAATGTAGTTGTGGTTACAAAAGGAATACCTGCTCATCAGTTTTTTACAAAATGGAAGTACAAAAAATAATAAACCAAAAAAAATAGTCACCACCCCAAGACAACCAACTATTAATATTTGCACTTGGCAACATCTTTGATTTTAGTAGAGTGCTAGGTCAAAAGCAATAAACATTTTAAAGACCTTTCATATGTTTGGCCACACTGCTGTCCAAAAAGACTTACAGTGCTCTGCACTCCCACAGGCAGAGCATGGGCGCGTCTTCAAACATCACCCCCTCACTGAATCAGCTAACTTGATGAAGGCCCAAGGAAACAGGGTTAACCGGGCATGGTTGCATCCCAGGGGGGTGAGAGAGTGGGAGATAGAGACTGGACAGGAGACAGGCTGAGGCAGCACGCCCCCCTCCCCGAGTGACCAACTAGTCCAGGTTTGCCCCGAACCCCAGGTTCGAGCACCAAAAGTCCAGAGTCCCAGGAAACAACTCAGTCCCAGGCTGGGTCACCCTGTCAAAGGAGAAAACCAAGTTAAGCACTACCTGTGCAATTCTATTTACCACTCACAGTTTCAGTTTTGAGCTTGTATCCAAAACTCATTTTTCAAGATGTTCCTTGGTACAGCCAGGGAGAATGCCACAGAGCAGAGCCTAAGAGAAACGTCAAGTTGACAAGCAGGTAGGCTGCCCCTAGGTATTTCCTAGCTATGCTTTGTGCTTGCTTCAGTCGGGGCCTCTCCAGAGATTTTGCCTCTATGGAGATTGAGCTGCCCACCAGTCTTGAAAATGATGAGAGAACCTCTATCTAAATGACCAAAAATAATTACAAATGATCTCTGACCCCGGGCCCCATATGATTCCTGCTGCTATTCTGAAAAGGAAGGTCAGGGTCCTGGGACCCTATTGGCAGCACCCTGCTTCTGGGCCTTCCCCTTCCCGAGGCCCCACTGCCATGGAGTCTGAGTCAACCAACAGGACAGGCATTGGGTCAGGCTTATCCAACTTCAACCACAAATTTGCTGAGAAACCACAGATTTGATGAGGAAAAATGGACACTCTGTGAAAAACATCCCATTGTTTTCTAAGTGTTCAAATTAACTACTAGGCATTTATTTCCCTTGTTTCTTCATGTGCTATTGATGAGCAGTTTATGATTTAGAGGGAGCTGACGTGTGAGTTTTCCACCTAGGGACCCCTATCTATCTTCAAAGGAAGCCCAGTTCCAGTGGGGCAGACGCTGTGTAGAGTTGGCTTTGACTTGAAGGGTTCTGCAGGCTCTTGGCTGGGCTGGGCTGGGCTGGAATCGGTCCCCCCAGTCACCCATTTAGGGCCCCCAGCAGAGGCCTCAGTGCTGTGCCTTGGGCCAGTGTCCAGCCTTTCAGGACCCTCCTCTTCATGGTGCCCTGGCACCTCCACAGGACAGCATTTATGATGAAATGGAAGATAAGTGGTCAAAGAAGAGGGCAGAATGGGAGGATAAGTTGGAGTGGGAAAAGATCTTATTACAGCAAAGTGAGTACAGAAACTTCTGACTTTTGGATGACAGGTGCGCCAGAAAAGTGCCATTGAGCTTGGTCTCGGCTTGAGGAAGGCAGCCATTAATTCACTAAGGGTGACGGGCCACATGGCTATATATTCCTGAATGGAAGGTGCCTGGAGTCTTCAAGAAAGTGACAATGAGGGTAGAGTCTTTATGAAGTTCAGCCACCTGAGGGTCTAAGCTTGCCCCTCCCAAAACTCAGTGGTACCAAATTTGGCCATCATGGACTGGAACAAGTTCTGGGACATCTGTAAGACTATAGACTTCTTATCTGAATACAGATGAAGCTAAAGTTCCAGAAAAAAATTCTTGAATTAGCAGGGGCAAAACAACCCATTATAATGAGAGCTTCTATATTCCCACATCCCCCCCAAAGGAATCCATGTTTGATATATATATGTTTTTAATTGATATATAATCAACATTTTGTGTAAGTTTAAAGTGTTCAGCATGTTGGCTTGGTACATTTATATGTTGTTATGTATTTGTTAATAGGTCCCACACTCAACAGAGGGTTTGGATCATACAAAGTGCTCGGTGGGTGAGCCTCCAATCCCCCACGGAGCTTCTTTGTTCAGTGGAAAAAGGAGAGAGGAATTTATGAAGCCTCAGCTCCCTTACCTAGAAGATGAATGAATGGAGGTAGTGGGGCCTCTACAAACCTCTTCGACATCCTATCCCAACCCAATTCATATCAGCTTTAGTTGTTTTAACAACTTTACTTGATTTCTACTTTACATTCATCAATTTAAAATATTACTCATTTAAATGCAGGTACTCCCTGGGAAATGAATCCTCAAGGCCATTCCCACCCTGGTGGGGACTCTGGACTGCTAGAAGGCAGCGTGCAGACCCTGGAGCTGACACTGAGGAAAGGGGTGTGGAGCTGCTCCTGTGTGATGTGTTACCTGGGGTCCTGGTGTAGCATGACCCAGGTCATCTCCCAGACTTCTAGCTCCTTATACTACACTCATCCCATATTGTCAAAATCTAAGTTCAGATGTTACAACCAGTTTTGAAAGAGCAGACTGTAGTGTTCATAGTGTAGCTCAATCCAGACTTACCCTGTGAGCCCAGGGTTGGCCACCCTCACCATCTCCACCATGACATTGAAGAAGAAATCTGTGTTACGTCCTCAACCCTCCTTCCTCCTACTTCATATCAGACTCTGCTGCCAGGTTCCCCTACCCCGAAAAAATAGTTAAAGCCTATGTCTACCCCAGGGCCAAGTACAGGATGAATTTTATTGCTGAAAAAGTCATGTTAGCCAAGAGCTGTATTTTAAGATAGGATATCCAAGAAAGCATAGCAGTTCCTTCAGCAGAGCGAACAGACAAAACAATAAGTAACAGATCCAAAATAAACTGCACACACAAAAAAATAAGAGATATTAGGGGTGAATCCCATATGGCTGATGTGATGGAGACCACCACATTCACCTTACTCTCAAGCATCTCCAGGTGAGCGTCAGAAGCCAAACACGAGCTGAAAGGACTTTGAACTTGACCCAGTCTGGACTTTCTGTTATCTTCAGATATTCTGAGCTTCTCTCTGCATCTGCTTTTTCCACATTTACTCATATAAATCATGTGATTTCTTCTCATCTTCTCAGAACATAAGATGACAAAAAAGTTTGATTTAGAGTCAGAAGAAGAAAATAAGAAAATAAACAACTACAGTGCCATCCTTGAGAATTTCAGTCGGGAAAAAGAGGTAACTTAGATCAAAGTGTATCAGCGGTGGGAGGTGAGTTCTAGTTGGGACATTCGGTTCCCAGTGTGCTTCTGTGATGAGGCGAGTTTCAGTCTCTGTGGACATACTTCTTTCCCAGAATCCCTGGAAATATATTCTAGCAGACTGTCAGTCTTGATGTTCTTTAATAGTGTTACCACAAGATTACTGGCATGGAAATGGAAAGTAATGGGAAATAATAGAATGCTAATCAGAAACAGAACCTGAAATACCCTATTTTGCCAAAATCCCAGTCTCTGAATATCCTCCTCATCCTTGTATTCAGCTGAAGACAAACGCCACTGATACAAACTAACCTAAGCAATATTGGTCATGTACAACTCTCAGGAAATATGAGTAGCTACCTGAAAGTTAGAGATGGGTGAGTGAAAGAGTGTGTTTTCCTACATATAACAATGATAATAGTATTATACCCAGCAGTAATAGTAGTATAACTCCATTCAGGTTTCCAGACCCTATTCCAATGGGTGTATGTGTGTGGGAGGGGGTCTTCCCACACACAACACCAAGCAATTCTCCAACACCAGCAGGGTGTTGGAGAACTCAACTCAATTCTGATGCTATTTGCCCGGAGACAGCACCAGATTCCCCAGGTGAAGGGCTCTGTCCTACAAGACTGCCCTCCACGCCCCACTCCAGACCCTGGTCACAAGCCCCAGGCAGTTCCCTGTGCTTCTGACCTAACATACTGGCTACGGATTGGAGGTTCCCATGACCTCCCCCTTGGCTTTGATTAATTTGCTAAAGCGGCTCACAGAACTCAGGAAAACATTTATGTTTACTAGTTTAATAAAGGATACTGTAAAGATTACAAGTCAACAACCAGATTAAGAGAGACACAGGGCAAGGTCCCAGATAAAGGAGCTTCTATCCTTGTGGAGCTTGGGGCCTGGCTCGGTGGCACATGGAAGCACTCTGGTTCCCCAAGCATGGATGCTCTCTCCAACCAAGTAGCAGGATTCAAGAGAGCAGAGAGAGACAAGCTCTTCTCAGGGGTTTTTGTGAGGCTTCATTGCTTAGTCGTGATTGACTAACTTATTGGCCATTGGCTGATTCAACTTCCAGCCCCTGCTCTAGGGTGGGGGGTTCATTAACATGACAAAACACCCATTTCACCTTTAAGACTTCAGTGTTTTCAGAAACTGTGGATAAAGACCAAATATATTTCCTGGGAACTATATTCCTGGGTATGTGAATGACCAAATATGTATTTCTTATGACTCATTATATCTCAATGAGTTAACTATCCCTGTTAGTCACAACCTTCATTCTGACACCAGGTTAGAATGAAAGCAGGTCTCAGACCAAATTCTACCAAACATGATGGAAAAAACATGCATTTGCCAGCAGGCCCCGGGCAGCTACACCACCAGCTCTCTGAGCTTTTAGGTCCATGAAAGGTTCATCATGCCAATGGTATCACAGAGGTAGCATTCTATAACCACTGTAGTCAGCATCAGGCAACCAGAGCCCTCCTAAGCAGGGTGTGGGGCTACTTACGGATCAAATCTAAAAGACCATCCAAATGTGCAGGGGCTACAGGCTTTGTTAGATTCTGGTACCTTTCCATGCAAAATTGAGTGTTTCTAAAATAGTATTCCATTTTTAAGAGTCCATTTCCAACCACCATGCTAATTGAAAAGCCACTAGTTTTGCCAATAAAAGCCCATTTCTGGCATTCACTATATTCCTGAGCAAAACAATATATTCCTGAGCCAATCAATAATGATGAGATGGGGCATGCCTTCCGTGTGTCTAGTGCTTCTGGGGTCTAGAGCACTCAACTGTCTGAATAAGAAGTAGCGACTCCTCTAGTGGCAAGAGACTCAATACCTGCATGCATCCCCTCCTTGCTCCTATTTTCCCTCTAGTGATGCTGACCACAATTCTGTAAATGGGTACTTTCTCACTTCTGGCTCACTCTGTCTCATAGAGGCTAATAATTTGCACTTAGCAAAATGCAGAGATCTTAGGTGTACAGTTTGATGAGTTTTGACTAATGTATACATTCATGTAACCAACACTCCAATCAAGATCTAGAGCATTTCATCAAAACCAGAAAGCACTCTTATATTCCTTTACAGTTAAGCCTGGTCTCCCTCAAATCTGTCCCAAGACACTCTTGATTCCTTCTACCCTAGATTAGTTTTACCTGCTTTTTAACTTCATGTAAATGGAATCATATAGTGTATGCTCTTTTGTATTTAGTTTCTTTCCCCTCAATACAATATCTGTGAAATATATCCTTTTGTTGTTCACATCAGTAATTTTTTTCTTTTTACAGCTTAGTAGTTTTCCTTTGTAGAAATATCACACAATGTGTTTACTACTTTCCTGGCTTTGGTGATTTGGGTTGTTTCCACTTTCTGTCCTATTTCACAGAAAAACTTCTATAAACACCCTTCTACAAGTGTTTTTGTAGACTTGCTTTCATTTCTCTTGGGTGTATATTTAGGAGAGCTATTATTAAGCCATAGGGCAGATATAGGTTTAACTTCCTAAAGAATAACAGGCTGTTTTCCACAGGAGTTGTACCATTTTTACTCTTGAGCCTTAAATATAAGGATTCCATTTATTCCATATCAACAGTTAGTACTGCTGATCTTTTAATTCTGACCATTCTAATGGTATGCAGTGGTATTTCATTACAGTTTTAATTTGCTTGATGACTAATGATGCTGGGCAATTTTTCATATGCTTATTGGGCCACTTAACATGTCTTCGTTTGTGAAGTGTCATTTAAAGTCTTTTGCCATTTTTAAAAACTTGTGTCATTTATCTTTTTATTATTGATATGTAGGAATACTCTGTTGACTGTGGACACAAGTTCTTTGGCAGATGTATGTGTGGCAAATACTGTCTTCCAGATTGTGGTTTACCTTTTCATTTTGCTCATGGTTTTGATGTGCAGAGTTTTGAATTTTGATAAAAGCCAAATTGTCAATTCTTTTCTTTTTAGGGTTGCAGTTTTTTGTGTCCTCTCTATGAAATCACTGCCTATTCCAAGGATCTGAAGATATTCTATTTATTTAAAGCTTTATAATTCAACCTTTTATGTTCTGTGATCCATTTTGAATAATTTGTGTGAGGTAAAAGTCATAGGTCATTTTTCCCAACATGATTGTTGAGAATCTTTCCTTTCTCCATTGAGTTGCCTTGAGTGTCTTTGTTGTGCTGGGGATGCGGGTAGGGGGAGGGTCTTAGATCCTCCATTCTGTTCCTTTCAACTTTTTGTCTATACTTAGGCCAAGGCTACATTGTCTTAATTACCATAGCTTGAAATCAGGGAGTAAAAATCTAACTTTGCTCTTTTTTTTCCCAAGATGACTTGGCTCTTGTATATCCTTTGTATTCTACATAAAGTTTAGAATTAGCTTTCCAAGAAAGCCTGCTGGTAGTTTAACTGGAATTGCATTGAATATAAAAATCAACTTGTGGAGAACTGAATATTCAACAATATTAAATCTGTACACTAAGAAGAGCCTTTAATGAAAAATGATTTCTTTTTAATATGTATTAAAGTGGTAAGATTGCATATAAGTAAGATTTTCAATATTTAACACATCATGTCCTTAGTTTATAAGTGTGTTTTATTACATCAATATCTAAACTTTGGTGAATATTATATTCCAGAATCCCATTCTTGCTTTCTTAATTCTCTGAAAGAAGTTCCAGAAACTCTAATGCTGACCTTTTCCAAACAAAATGATTTTTAGGAGCTAATGAAACAACACAAAAGGGACACCTTGCAATTAGAGGAGCTGAGCAAGGCCAAAGAGGTAAGATTTCTTATTTATTCCTGTGGAATCAGCATTCTAAAAATACATCAGTAAAATGATATACCATCAATAAAATGGAATCTATAAGAATTTCCCCAAACCAATAAAAAATGGAAGACCAAAAGCTGAGTTTGCTGGCTTCAACAAGTCAAAAAGAATTTTAGAACTGTAAGACAAAGCCATCTGTAAAACAAAGTCATTGGTGTCTTTTTAGAGCCAGATTTCAACAAATATACAGGAGAAAGGGGGCGGCATTCCGGCCAGGATGTTCATGTAGTGTTGAAGCTCTGGAAGAGTGGGTTCAGCCTGGACAATAGCGAACTCAGAAGCTGCCAGGACCCATCCAATGCCCAGTTTCTGGAGTCTATCCGCAGAGGGGAGATGCCAGCAGAGCTGCGGAGGTTAGCTCACGGTGGGCAGGTGAATTTGGACATGGAGGACCATCGGGACGAGGACTTTGTGAAGTCCAAGGGAACCTTCAAAGCCTTCACCGGCGAGGGTCAGAAACTGGGCAGCACTGCCCCCCAGGTGTTGAATACAAGCTCTCCAGCCCAACAGGCAGAACATGAAGCCAAAGCCAGCTCTGCGATCTCGATCGACGAGTCACAGCCCACCACGAATATCCAAATACGGCTCGCCGATGGCGGGAGGCTGGTGCAGAAGTTTAACCACAGCCACAGGATCAGCGATGTCCGGCTCTTCATCGTGGACGCCCGGCCAGCCATGGCTGCCACCAGCTTTGTCCTCATGACTACCTTCCCGAACAAAGAGCTGGCTGACGAGAGCCAGACCCTGAAGGAAGCCAACTTGCTCAACGCTGTCATCGTGCAGCGGCTAACATAGCCGCCTGCCTGGCCAGCCGGCAGCCTCAGCTCCCTACTGTGTCCCTGCTGCCGGCTGCCTGTGGAGACCGCCCTTCCCCTCCCTGCACAGCCAGCAGCCCAGAGCCCTGCCTCCTCCACAGCTCCGGGCTCTTAGATCTCAGTTGGACATTTGTTTTCTCCTTAGTTGCATTTCCTGGGTTTTTGTGATGATCAATGGACTTTAAAGAAAAAAATAAAAACAACCAAAAAAAAAAGTGCACATGCCTTCCCTTTCTAATGTGGCTCAAGCCACAAAAGGGTCTTCAATGGTAAAATGCCAGATTCTTGCCTTTAACCTCTGAAGATACTGCCGCCTGGGAACTCCGACTCCAAGCTTGAAACTCAGCATCCCTCACCATCCCCCCACACTCCCTTCAACTCCCCAACCCCCGACAGTCTCCTCAAGGAACTCTCTTCTTCTGGGACAAATTATGGCTCTTCCATAGCAGGAAACAACTGCAGGGAAACTCTTCAAACCCACAATCCGCCTTGTGGTTTTTCTTTCACTGAGATTTTAATTTGGATCCAGAATGACACGTTTGGGAAAAGATGAGCCATTATGAAAGTATGGATGATATACTAGGGCCCAGCCACGGCTCCAGCATTGCTGGGCTAACAGACCATGAGGCCTGTGCGGTCAGGGAATGGGCTTTGGAGCAAGGCAGGCCCAGTGTATCATAAAAACCACTTTAATGGGCTTGTCAATTAATTCTATTATTTGTGTCATTTCTGGGTTTGTTTCTGTTACTTAAATCTATTCCTCATTTACGGTCACACTTTCTTGCTTGTTTGCATGCCTGGTAATTTTTTTATTGGCTGCCAGCCATTGTGAAGTTTACCTTGCTGGGTGCTGAATATTCTTGTATCTCTTTGTATATTATTGAACTTTGTTCTGGGATGCAGTTAAGTTACGTGGGAACAGTTTTATATTTTCAAGCCTCGTTTTTAAGCTTTCTTGGACAGAATTAAGGAGTCTTTAGTCTAGGACTAATATTCCTTAGACCTTTCTGAGGAGTCTACCCAATCTTCTGTGTCTCAAAAGGGTTTTCTACTCTGGCTGATGGGAATATGAGCTATTCCCAGTCCTGTGTGGGTTCCAGGGACTGATCCACCTGTTCCACGGGTGGTTCTTTCCCCCACTCCCAACTCCTTCTGTTTCTTCCCCTCCATCACACCTCTTTAGCAGCCCTGGACCCCTTGCTGTTTCTTTAACAGGCCAAGATGCTCTGTACTGGGGTCTCTGTACTAGTATTCTCTCTTTCCGGAAAGCTTTTTCCCAGACATCCGCACGGCTAACTTCTGGTCTTTGATAAGTGCCACCTTCTCAGAAGCCACTTTATTTAAAGGCACAACAACCTACCCCAACACTGTTCTGCTTTTCTGCACAGATGTAAAACCTCTATGATGGCAGGGATTTTTTTGTCTGTTTTGCCTACTGTTGGTGCCTAGTTTCTAAAACAGTGCCTGGCACAGGACAGACATGCAGTAAATAGTGATTGCTTTTTTGAATGAATAAATGAGTGAGAGAATGAAAAGTGACCTGGTACAGTGCTTTGCTCATGCAGGTGTAGTAAGTGACACTACCACTCCAGTTTACACTCTTTACATGGGAAGAGCTCTGAGGACGTGTGAGAGTTAAATGGGGCTGACACCTGGAAGCAGAGACCCACCAGGTTCATCTTTAGTATCTTCAGCATCGATCTAAAGTAGATGCTACACTTCTCCCTGCTCTGCACTTACACTGCATCCTCTTATCTGCACCCCTGGTTTGTTTTCAATTTATTGTTATAGTTATTTATGAACTCTTTAAAAAATTTTTTTACAACTCCCTCACTAGTATGTATCTCCATAAGGGTAGAAATTATGTATGTCTTTTTTTTATAGTTTATTTTGGTATCATTAATCTACAATTACATGTGCAATATTATGGTGATTAAACTACCCCCTTCATCAGGTCGCCCCCACCAACCCCATTACAGTCACTGTCAATTAGCATAGTGAGATGCTATAGAATCACTACTTGTCTTCTCTGAGTTGTACAGCCCTCCCCGTGCCCCCCCAACATTACATCTGCTAATCGTAATGCACCTTTTTCCCCCTTTTCCCTCCCTTCCCACCCATCCTCCCCAGTCCCTTTCCCTTTGGTAACTATGAGTCTGTTCTTGGGTTCTGTGAGTCTCCTGCTGTTTTCTTCAGTTTTTTCTTTGTTCTTATACTCCACATATGAGTGAAATCATTTGATACCTGTCTTTTTTGGCTTGGCTTATTTCGCTGAGCATAATACTCTCTAGCTCCATCCATGTTGTTGCAAATGGTAGGATTTGTTTTCTTCTTATGGCTGAATAATATTCCATTGTGTGTATGTACCACATCTTCTTTATCCATTCATCAACTGATAGACACTTAGGTTGCTTCCATTTCTTGGCTATTGTAAATAGTGCTGCGATAAACACAGGGGTGCATATGTCTTTTTCAAACTGGGCTGCTGCATTCTTAGGGTAAATTCCTAGGAGTGGAATTCCTGGGTCAAATGGTAATTCTATTTTGAGTTTTTTGAGGAACCTCCATACTGCTTTCCACAATGGTTGAACTAATTTGCAGTCCCACCAGCAGTGTAGGAGGGTTCCCTTTTCTCCACATCCTCGCCAACATTTGTTGTTTGTATTTTGGATGTTGGCCATCCTCACTGGTGTGAGGTGATATCTCATTGTGGTTTTAATCTGCATTTCTCTCATGATTAGTGATATGGAGCATCTTTTCAGGTACCTGTTGGCCATCTGAGTTTCTTCTTTGGAGAAGTGTCTATTCATGTCCTCTGCCCATTTCTTAATTGGATTATTTACTTTATGTTTGTTGAGGTGCGTGAGTTCTTTATATATTTTGGGTGTCAACCCCTTATCGGATACATCATTTATGAATATATTCTCCCACACTGTAGGATGTCTTTTTGTACTACTGATGGTGTCCTTTGCTGTACTGAAGCTTTTCAGCTTGATATAGTCCCACCTGTTCATTTTTCCTTTGTTTCCCTTGCCCGGGGAGATATGTTCATAAAGAAGTCGCTCATGTTTATGACCAAGAAATTTTTGCCTATGTTTTTTTCTAAGAGTTTTATGGTTTCATGACTTACATTCAGGTCTTTGATCCATTTTGAGTTTACTTTTGTGTATGGGGTTAGACAGTAGTCCAGTTTCATTCTCTTACATGTAGCTGTCCAGTTTTTCCAACACCAGCTGCTGAAGAGGCTGTCATCTCCCCATTGTATATCCAAGGCACCTTTATCAAATATTAATTGACTGTATATGTTTGGCTTAATGTTTGGATTTTCTATTCTGTTCCACTGGTCTGTGGGTCTGTTTTTGTGCCAATACCATATTGTCTTGATTACTGTGGCTTTGTAGTAGAGCTTGAAGTCAGGGAGCGTAAATCCCCCTGTTTTTTTCCTCCTTCTCAGGATTGCTTTGGCTATTCGGGGCCTTTTGTGGTTCCATATGAATTTTAGAATTATTTGTTCCAGTTCATTGAAGAAAGCTGTTGGTATTTTGATAGGGATTGCATTGAATCTGTAGATTGCTTTAGGTACTATAGGCATTTTGACAATATTTATTCTACCTAGCCAAGAGCATGGGATGAATTTCCATTTGTTAGTGTCTTCTTTAATTTCTCTTAGGAGTGTCTTGTAGTTTTCAGAGTATAGGTCTTTCAGTTCCTTCATTAGGTTTAGTCCTAGGTATTTTATTCTTTTTGATGCAATTGTGAATGGAATTGTTTTTCTGATTTCTCTTTCTGTTAGTTCATCGTTAGTGTATAGGAAAGCAACAGATTTCTGTGTGTTGATTTTGTATCCTGCAACTTTGCTGAATTCAGATATTAGTTCTAGTAGTTTTGGATATGTATGTCTTTTTATACATAATATAATAGTAGGTTTTATTTCTAATTAAGAGATCATTTCTTTAGAGCAGTGTTAGGTTTGCTGAAAAATTAAGCAGAAGTACAGAGATTTCCCTAATACTACCCCCACCGCACACAAACATACACTCTTTCCTCTGTTATTAATATCTTGCATTAGTGTAAATTTGCTACAGTTGATGAACCAATATTGATACATCGTTTTAAACTAAAGCCCATAGTTTACATTAGGGTTCACTCTTTGTGTTTTAAATTCTATAGGTTTTGTCAAATGCACCATGCCATGTGCCTACCATTGCAGTCTGAACAGAATAGTTTCTCTGCCGTAAAAATCCTCTGTCCTCCACCTATTCATCCCTGTTTCCCCTCCCAGACTCTGGCAACCACCTGTCTTTTCATTATCTCTCTAGTTTTGGCTTTTCCAGAATGTCATATGATTGGAATCCATAGTAGATATTTAAAAAATACTAGCTGAATGAATGAATGAATGAATGATTGGTAGCTGTTGTGACAACCCATGTGAGCTCTGGGACAGTGACAGTGAAGCAGCAGAGAATGGTATAGACAGGTGAGACATAGAAGAGGTAGAATCAACAGGGCCTGGTTACTGAATCGTGCAGGAAGAGTAGCTCAAGTTGATGCTTCACATTCTAGTCCAGGAGCGCTGGAGAAGAGAATAAATGGGTAGACGTTGTTTTGATGTCCTGAAACAATTTCTTCTTACACAGATCATAGAAGAGTTGCATGCAGAAGCTCTTGTCCTAGAATCACTTAACACAACCCTCCGCCATACCCAGATGGAACTCGAGAGAGAGGTGAGTCCTGGCTGGAGTGGCAATGGGAGGTAGGAGGAACCCAGTTCTCTGTGCAGCTCTGGATGACTCTGGTTCGGGAAAGAGAGCCATTAAAATTAATATGTCTTTCAGAAAGCTGTGGTGGGAAATCTGGAGAAAACACTCCAGGCCAAGCTTGCTGAAGCTGAAGAAAAGTTTAAATACACCATACAGCTCCTAACAGAAGAAAACATTCATTTAAGGTGCGAATGATGCTGCTCCAAAAGACATGCCTGAGTCATCTTTAGAAAGTGGGAGGGAATCTGGGTCAGGAATAGGTGAAGAGAAACCCAGGTATTCGTAATAAAGTCAAGGCACTGGCACTTTCAGGAGGGAGACAGTCAGCTTTGAGCCCGGCCACAGAAGTTACCTGCTAAGGTCAGACTGTTCTTTGAAGTGGTGTTGGGCATGTGTCTAGACTCCTCTCCCTTTGGGACCTATGTCTTGGTTTTTATGCAAAATGACATTAGACTTATCTAAGAGTCTCTGAGTTTATTCAGTTCTGTGACTGAAGATTATTTTTGAATTCCATCTCCCCTCAGAGGTTAGGAGATTAGGTGTCAGTGGTTTACCCTTAGATGTGGCTTCATTTGGTTTCTGGAAGTCAACTTCAGGTGAGAATTTATACTGCTACCTGAAGATGCATCTTAAATCACTGGAATAAATTGTGGTCACTACTTTAATAGAGGAAAGTTATTCAGTGTGTTAATGTTGTAGTATAAGGCAAGAAAACTTCAATTCTTGTTCTTTGACAGGTCTAATAATTAAGTTAATGTAAGACAGATTAATAAGAGAAAAGCTAATTTAATTTCATATGTATGGGAGCTCATAAAAATATGAGACTCAAAGAAGTGGCCAAAGCAGCTTTTATATCTTTTAGACAAATGATAAATTTGTGAAAAATTGACAAGGAAAAGAAGTTTGGGCTTGGGGTAGTAAATTAGTGAAGTAACAAGGTTTCTTTATACAGCCTCGGCCCTGAGTTCCCTATCTCTGGTGGTAAGGATGTCCTTCTACCTCCTGGCTCGGGTAGGATACTCTTCACATGGGAGATTTATCTCCCAGTTTCAGGAGGACATAGAAGCATCAGAGGGTCCTCTTAGCACTGGCTGCTTCTTAAGTAATTTTAATTGAAAATAATCAATATGCCAAATTGTATGTTTTGGGTTTACATATTTTGTTCCCCCTCAGTGGAAAATTCCTCAGAGGGGAGTTTAGCCTCCCAAATATCTTATATCACAAAGTTCAAAACCACTGCAAGTAATGAGTGAAGCTTCTCCCCAGTAAAGGAATGAAACCACATTTCTCTTTCTCCAGGTAGGTGTCCATCCTATAACCCCTTGCTATGCTTCTGTCTAGCGTGATGTGTCTTCTCTTTCTTTATAGGCAAAAAATAATTGCCAAGAATGAAGACATTTATGAAGAACGATCTGGGAGATTGACCTCTATGACTGCTTTTGAGAATGACTCTGACACATGAGAACGTGGTAACCACAAAGGACAAGAGTCATGAGCAGAACAGCTGTTCTCCTTCGCCGAACATGGGAGGAGCACCGTCTCTATGGGCCAAGAGGGCGCCTGGGAGGCTTTCGTGACACATGCACACGATGAGCTTAGTTCCTGGGTTGCCTCATTCAATTTGTCATTTCACGATTTGCTTTCTTCTGAGTGATTGGAAGTGTTTGAATTCTCATCCCAATTACATAGATTTTCATGACCCTTCATTGAAAAGTGATGACCTCTATACCTGGAGCTGAGTTTTCTCTGGGCTTTGTAGCATTTTCTCTTTCACCTTTACATATTTTATTTTGAAGACACTGCTCTGAAGAACTTCTATTAAATTCTGATTATATTCTGGGGTGTACCTGTTGTTCCCTTGGACCATTTAGCTAGCGAAAAGAGAATTTATTGATTTGATTCCCCAATCCTTTTCTCTTTTACATGTGTTCCCATCCCCCCACCTCTCAATCATGTTCCCTAAACTGTGATTTGGGAAGAGTTTCTGATGATTCTTGCCACCTTCTCTAAACCATTGCCAGGCAGGCAACATAAATAAGTGAAATGGGCTAGACATGGGAAAAAAAGCACAGGGATAAATCATAATCGACATCAGCCATAGCGGAGAGGTTGGGGTGAGGTGGAGGGGGGTGGGACTCGAAGGGGAGAGGGATGGGGATTGGGTGAACCCATTCTGTTGTTGTCATATAGAAGCCTGGACACAGTGTGATCAGATACTCTGATTTTTTTAAAAGAAGTTCTGGCTTTTATGTGACATCTCCCAATTTTTAAGTATATGGGCAACAAATTTTTAAAAACTACAACTGTGTGAATCAACACAAAGGAGGCTCAAATGAAACCCATCTGTGATCCAAACATGCTTCATCTGTGAGATGCTGTTGGCAAAAAACAAAAACAAAAACAAAACAAACAAAACAATCTCCAAGCAGCATAATACTATATTTTTTTATTAAAAATATTTTTCTTAATATTCTTATGAAATAGCTTTTAATGATAATGCCTAAAGATTTAGAATGAACTGAGTACATAAAAGGCAAATGCAATTGCACGACAGGAGCACAGCAATGTTAGTAGAAAAGCAGATCTGTTCCTTGCTACAGAAGCTTGTATATATTCTAGAGATTTAAGAGAAAGGCTTAAAAGAGAGTTTGGAAACAGATGATAAAGAATGTATAGACCATTCTGAATTTTTTAAGATTTTTAACATAAATTATATTTTTTTATTACTGTTTTAAAGAAACATAAATTAGTGTAGAGGATGGATTGGACAGGGAGGGACCAGAATTGCAACAAAATTAACATTCAGTTAACATCAATCCTTTCCAAAAAATGTGTTTGATGATGTGCTTATGAATAATAAAAACAAAAATTATCCCTGGGTTTTGTGAAATCTAGATCCACACAGAGCCATGTTGCCTTCCACCACTGGAAACCAGAATCTTCTCCCGTCCTCCCATCAGTGCCCTCCTCGGGAGAGGCCTGATGTGTTTCTGAGAGGTCTCTCACGCTCGCCAGCTGAGGGCTTTTTATTTAGCTGGGTCGGATCACAAAAATCCTCCTCACTGACCTTTAAGAAGGGTCCCTGGCATTCCCCTGCATACGGTCAGACAACGAAAATTCAACTGAGTAAAGCTAGCTCATTCAGTGACTCATGAATTGGTCAACATCCCATCTAGTAACAGGCAGGAGATCCACCAAGCTGCAGAAAGGGAAAAGTTCGCCAAGGCAGAGAGGGGGTGGAATTCACACAGAATGCATTGTTTCAAGCAAGGTTGCCTTCCTAACAGCCATCTTCTTATGAATTAGATTGCCCTGACTCCCCTTCCTGCCATCCAAAAAAAAAGCAAAACAGCAGCATTTTAGTAATAAATAAATTAAGCATAGTGTTATGCAACTGAATAACAGCATCAATTAAGAGGGAAGAAGAGCTTTTTTCTCAGTGTAAAAGTGGGTTGTGGCATTTGTTTCCCCATGTTTTTCCTGTCATCCTTATTGCTTACTTCAAAGTTCACTTTGGTCAGGATGGCGAGAATGTCTTCACCCCTGCAAAACACAACATAACATTGTGACCCTCTATAGGGGACAGACAACTAGTAAACACGTTCATCTGCTGTGCTCAGTGATAGGTCTTTCCCTCAGGCCATCAGGCATTTGAAAAAAATTGCTAAACCAAGACCTACCAATGCTTTCCAGGTTAAAAAAAAGTGGTCTGAGAGCCTAATAACTTAACTTTGGTTTACTTGAGATCATTATTGACCATCAGAAGCCGGTGTTGTCATCAGCCTTGCGTTCTTTCCCCTCTTACCTGTTTGTACCTCATTCTGCTCCATATACTATGTCACTCCCCCTGGCCCCCCATAACTGCCTCAATGTCCCCCAACATCCTCTGCCTCAAATTGAATCGCTTCTGTGGATTCATCTATGATGCAATTAAACTTCAGGCAAGTGCAAATCAAATGTCTTCTGCAGCCACTCCACCCCTTTCTCGCCAGCCTCTCATCAGGTTAGTCAGGCAGCCTGTTCAACTACCTCTGTAGCTAACCCTCAGAGCCTTGCAGGATTCATGGTCCGAGCCACAAAATGAAAACATAGTATTGATGTTATGGTTCACTTGGTTTTCTGTCATGAGAAATTCTCACTTTCCTATGCTTAAAGCATAATGATATAGAACTAGAAGGAACCCACAGAAAATTCCTTACTATTCACCTGTCAGTGTGTGTGCATTTGGGTGAACTGTGAATACAAAACCATCATTTAACTAAAGGAAGCATAGAATACAATAAATGAAGGAAGGATATTTTCCCACATTTTGTGACTTCTCAGGCCAAGTCAGTGGGAATAGAAAGGGTTTCTACTCTTCAGCACTGATTTCCCACAATACATTGAGGTTGGTTACTATTATAAAACTTTTGACAGAGTTGGAGGAGTCTTACTGCTTTCTTAGAAGACTTCCAAAACTAGTTAAGTTCAGTCATGTTTCTGCCTAAAGACAAAGCCGGACTACATGGCTCTACCATCTTTCCCAGCTCTATGACACTTTGACCTCTGAGGTGCTAAATAAAGGAAAGTCCTAGGTGAGTATCTGAGTTGTTTCCATCCATGAACTAAAGATACCAAGCCTTGTCCTCTCTCCCACTTTGCAACTGAACTGGGAAGTACAGCTATGTGATCCACAGCTAGATATTTAGAGATGAATGAAAGGTTGAATAGGCAAATATTACCTAGGACATCTTTCTCTCAGGCTCTGGCAAAGTGACTGGATATACCAGGTCCCCTCCACGGGGTTTCGGTAGGAAACATAGTTGTTCACAGTGGCCATCCCCAACAGAAAGTCAGCCTCATCTGGAATGTATCTCTTTTGAAATGATGAATCCATTTCTAAATAGTCTTCCTTCTGTTTTGAGTCAGTCTCAACAACAATACCTCTCTGGAAGTTATCCCCTTGACAGGCCTGAATAAAAAAGATTTTGGGTTTGCCTGCAAGAGATGGGCACTGCAAGCCAGTGAAATAAGAGGTCAGCTCATAGATGGGGGCTTCCTGCCCATCAGAGCCATAGATGATTCCCTTGTCTCCATGGGAGAGGATGCAGCAGATGAAGCAGTCCCTGTTATTGTGGTCCATCTTTTGGTAGGATTTCAGAACGTCACAGATTTCCTTTGCTGTGGAGTCTTTGTAACACACTATCTCAAAATGGAGATCACTAAAGGTCTTCCTCAAAGCCTCTGAAAAGTGAAAGAAGAAGAGTCATATTGCACCACAATAATTCCCAAACCTCACAGCCCAGAGCTAGAGAGAACATTGATCAGATAAGAATTTGAACCAGAACTTAACAAGACCCTCTGTAGTAGTGGCTGGATTCCATAGGCTTCTGATGGCCACTAGCTGAAAACATTTCCCAGTCCTGAGACAAATGAGAAAGGGGAGGGTGCTATTGTTGGATTGTTATCTTTTCTCAACTGGTCTATAACATGGGCAAGCTGTTATTTAGGCTTACTACCAAGCCAGCCTAAAAAATAGTTGTTACTAACATAATCAGAAAAAAAAGCCCTCAAAAATGTTCAGATAAGAGATCCATACTTCAATAGTAACATTTGTATTACTAGTACTACATAAACATAATATTCGTTAGTTATGCTTTTCTTATTGTCTTTCCTAGAATCAGTAATTGCATTAGTTTTTCATTGCTTTGTTTTCTAGATGCTCAACATTATTTTTGCCCCAAATGCTCTTACAGATCTAGTCAAAGTCTTTCAAAATTTTCAGGCTGCCTATCTAATTCTTTTTCTTTAAAAAAAAAAAAAAAGTACACATTTAAGGTGTACAATAGGATGATACTCGTAGAGCCTTTTAAAATCTTAGAATAGATTCACTTGAATAAGCAAATGTTAACAGACACCATTAACAGAGTCCTGATGATAAAAATCAGCCTACATTAATTTTCTAAACTTTATTCAATTTAAAAAATAAGTCATTACCTGACATTATGACTCAGAAACACCATTTTCAAAAACTCTTTGGTCAAATAAAAATTCTTTATGTCACGATGGTTGGGTTGGATTGTTTCTATTATTACTTTTAGTTGTAGCCTTTTCAATGTTCTTATGCTACAAATTATTATTTCATTTAACTTGTAAGTTCTCAATCTTAGCCTAAAAGAACTTCTGACCAGGTTAGCACTTGAAAATTTTTTCCTATTAAGGACTCATAATTTAGCACAACTTTTATAAGTGCAATTTCTATAAGTGGTCTTGATTCCAAGGCAGTATTTTCACCTAATACCTAACACATTCTACAGAAGCACTATTTATTTAGTTGAATTAAAGGCAAAGCTTATTGTTGCTTTTTTACTATAAGCCTTTTAGCAAGATTTGGTATTTTATCTTTATATATACATCGTTTTGATTTTAAAACATTAATTAAAAAAAGACAAAAACAGAAAACTAGCAAATATGTAAGAATGCTCTTCACTTCCACAGGGAAATATGGTCATATCCATTTTCTGGAAATATGTGGCCCTGTTGGTACAGCTTTTGTTCTCCCCTTCTGATAAAAACATAGGAATTAGAAATATCTCAGTTCTCTTCTGACTTCACTGTACCTGCATCCAAGTCTGTTCCATTCCTGTCCTTCATGCTTTGAAGTTTGGGCACATTCCTTCGTGCTTTTCTAAAATCATGATTGTTGAAGATTAAACAATATCCTCGCGGTTTGCTTTTCATTGGGTAAACTTCGATTGATACCTGGAAAACAAAAATCCAGCCCAGGAGCTGACTCTGTGGGTCACTTGAGATGTGAACAACTTCTTCAGAGGGGATCAGGCTGTTCCCTTAGCCAAAGAGGGACATAAGCACACGTCACTGGCTCCATCCACCACCACTACACGTTGTCTGACAACTAGTTTTCACCATTCCTCTCACTTGGCATCCCTAGGCTTCTGCCCCACAATTAGTGTTTAAGTCAGTGTCCCAGTACCTGGGCCTCCTAAGCACTTTGCACTATATTAATGTTGTTGTCCTCCTAACATATTTTCGTTATTTGTTCTCGGCTCTGTTCAAGGCAGGTAACACCTATGCCAGGAACTAGGATTCATTAATTCGTGAGATCTCAGGCAGGAGCTGCTGAGTGAATGAATGTCTTAGTGCTGCCTCTGGGCTGCCCCTCCGCGACCTCGCGATTCCCTTGCCCGTCTACTCAATTCTTCCAGGCTTCCTGGATAACAGCTGAAAGCCTGCCCTTCACACATGACAGTGTAGCCCCAGGATTTTCAAAACTGCTGACTGAACTCGGTGTTCAGGACCACAGCGCCTGCAGGGAGGGCTGCGCTGAAGGCTACAGTATCCAACCTCTGATGCACTGTCAGTCACAGTTGGCCCTGTCTTCCTGCTTCTCCCCCAGCTGTTTCAGTCCTGGGACACTCACATTTTATTGGGAAATCCCTGCAGCTCCTTGAGGTGAGAAAAGGGCTCTGGGCTAAGGGACCACAATCCTAGCTCTACTACTTAATAGCCTTAAGAATTTGTGCAAGTTGCCTAACGTCTCTCTTTCGGTATGATTAGCTGCTCAGTGGGAGAAGACGCTTGCAGGGTGTGCAGAGTGCCACGTGACTGGTTAATCCTTGATTTTCTGCCGGAGAGGCCCGGTAGCTTGCTCAGGAGCCCACTAGCAAACGGTCTCTCTCAAGCTTAATTTCAGTTCTCCCGCTGGACGAATAAGTGTTCAGGGTTTCTCCTGGTTCCCAGAGGAGTGAATGGGCTACTGACTCAGGAAGTGTTGGTGAATTGTTGAAAGTTACATAAACAGAAGTGAATGTGCCTAGAGAGACAATTCTTGCACTGGCTCATTGAGACAAGAGCACAGACGCAGCTAGATCATGAGTGCTTGCTGCTTACACCTCAGGAGAAACCCTTCTGAAACGCCAAGCTGAGAGAATAGGCTTCTTTTTTCCCAGTCCTGGGGGACTCTTCCCCTCAAGCCCTCTCTCGCTGAAGCAGGTGCAGCTGCTGAAGGATCAGGTAGGAGGCTTCTGACTCAGTAGCCCACTCTGCGGGGTGGGAACCAGAAGAAACCCCGAACTTTCATGCGTCCAGGGGGAGAACTGAAATTAAGCTTGAGAGAGACTGTTCACTAGTGGGCCCCTGTGCAGGTTATCAGGCCTCTCCGTCGGAAAATCAAGGATTAACTGAAGTCACGTGGCCCTTTGCAAGCCCTGACTCTGACACTTCCAATGCCTTTGTCTTTGTCTTTCAAATAAAAATGTGACACATAGGAAACCACAGAGACCACATTTTTAAAATTAAAAAGTCACATTTTAAACGTGTCCTTTTGTGAATTTCTTCTACAGTTCTCCATAGTGTCCATGAGTTTCTGCCCCTTGTAAGTTTTCCTGGAAGCTAACAGGGCTCGGGAATGTAACAAGTAGAATCTGCAATGCAAAGAGAAAAGAGAATCAGCATTTCCACATACCTGAGACTCACTGTCCGGTACTCCTGGAGAGTCTGACATTGGCAGCCTTCCAAGTAATTTTTCCTTCATGAAAAATTGAGACAGATCTGGAATGAGACACAGCAGGGAAGATACGCTGGTAAAGAAACATGTAGCACAGAAGACAAAATAAGGTCCTTTTTAAACTGAAAATTCACAGACTGCCCTGAACACAATATCCTTGCAGTCCACAGAATAAGTAAAAATCTTATTACTAACTCTGCACCTACTTCAGACTTGTTGGCTTGGGGCTGCAGGTTCTGACTCTTTTGACAACTCTTTTTATATCTTTCCATGTGTTGAGAAGGTGGCAAGTAGGCCCTGAGCCTTCCTCCTGACATTAGGAGAATGACATGAGGGCCATTAAGATGTGGGTGCTGTTACAAGGTTGTAGAGAGGAGGCAACGAGTAAATGAAATATATCCTGAAAATACCGCTCTAAGCATTACCATTGGAAAGTTCATCTGGACTTTTTTCAAGGCTCATTCTTCTCTCTGAATTAAAAAAGAAACACTACAGATTAGAAACGACTGTGACAGAGGGATTTGTTGATCTAAGAATGCATAATGATGAGGTGCAGCTGTCAGGGTATTGCTACCTGTGCTCAGTTCTTCATAGTCATTGATTCTCTTCAGCAAGCTCTTGTTGACTTGGTCACAGATTCTTCTCAGGGTATCCAAGTTTCTTTCCCCTAGAATGACCCTCTTCTCCATCTCTATGAAAATGTCAAGCATGTTCTAGAGGAAGAAGAAATAAAGTTCAAGACTGGATTGAGCCATATTGGCTTTAACTTAGTTTTTTTCTTTTACTTCTATTTTCTCCAAACCAAGGGCCCACACTAGCTTCCCAAGCCGACCCTCTGAGAGGACATTCTGGTCTTAGAAATCCAGTAGACTACTAGGGAAGCAAGTCTGTTTTCTGGCCCAGAAAAACAGAAAAGAGAAGTTGGAGGAGAAGCCACATCAAACACACCCCAGTCCCCAGGTGCCGGGCGCTGCATTGAAACCGCCTGTGGGTACCTTTTATGTGAAGACTGGGATGGAGCCCAATGCGCACGGCTGACACGCAGCAGCCTTGCTCCCACAAGGACAGCCCGGGGACTGCCTCACACCCAACAGTGCCTGTGGCACCCAGGCCATCTCCAGACCTGAGTTCACACACGTGCGGACACACACACACACACACACACACACACACAGGCACACACACTTAGTTTCAGGTCCCAGGTTGTTTCAGAGACTGCGAAGGCAGGAAAAACGGCTCTGCAGAGTCCCACAGTGGTCTGTGTCCCCACAACCAGCCTTCTTCTTGCTCCCAACTCTGCCCTGCTCCTGACAATTAATGTGAGTAGCACTTCACAGTATACAAAAGAATCATATCATTTCTGCTTCTCGCCTGGCTAAAAGGTGAGAATCCTGGTAGCTCTGACTGTACTAGCTCTCTCTTCAGTCTCCGAAATCCCCACTGGCCGACTCATCCCCAAGAGAAAATCTCAGTGAGACACCAGGTCTTACCATGTCATCATCCAGTTTACATTTGGAGATATTCTGGCTCAAAAGAAACTTAAAGGACCTCAATTCCAGTTTGCTTACATCTTCTGAAATCTGAAAAAGCATGACCCTGTAGTGGTAAATGGAGACACTTTAGAAATGCTTTCTTAAACAATTTCCCATTTTATACATAGAGTCACAGTGGACTGGATTCCAATGGGCTCCCTTTAAAATAAACCCAGCTAATGCCATGATTTATGAATTGAGTCCTTGGAAAGAGGCTGGTGTAGTGACAGAAGACTACTAACTCATGCCCAACTCTTCCACCCTTAAAGGAATTTGAAGTTCCACTAACTGTCATTCAGTTAAATGAATTATTTTTCCTTTGTCCTTTATTATAAAGTCAAGATCTTGTTGCAACAGAAAGAACTTTTGATTTTGGAAATTATGCTTTTCAAAATGCAATTTGAATTATCATTTCCTCAAGACTTGTCAGCATTCTCCCAGCCTTACCCTCAGTAGGAAGGTCAAACACTTGGTTCTGGAATCCAGACCTTTGTGAACTGAGCCCAGCCTACCTCCTTGTCTTCTCTAGCCACTCCTCACCACCCACCCCCATTTTCCCTCCAAATGCACCCAGCTGCCCTGAACCCTACCCCTTTATGCTGTGCCCCACATCCTCCCCATTCTCTCTTGCAGACAGCCCCTACTCGAGTGTCCTCAAAGCTGTATTCACCCCATTGTGCCTTTGCAACACCGATGGTGAGGCAGGCAATAGAGGGATGCAGATAGAGTTCAGGACCCATGTAAGTTTCAAGGCCCTTGTAAGTCTCAAAAAACTCCAATCAAACTCAGCCACTCAAAAAGTACACTTAGTTAAATAGACCTCAGCTATGATTGGTTATGCCCTATGCAAATGATGCATTGTACTTTCAGCCAATCAAGAGTGGGTTGTACCCAGAGAAGACAAGTAGTGACTCTATAGCATCTCACTACGCTGATGGACAGTGACTGTAATGGGGTTGGTGGGGGGGACCTGATGAAGGGGGTAGTGTAATCACCATAATATTACTCATTTAATTGTAGATTAATGATATCAAAATAAACTTAAAAAAAGGAGTGGGTTGTAATGTCATCAGTTCAGGGTGGGACTTCCTCCTCTCAGGCAATATAAACCTCAGACCCCCAAAGCCTTCACAGCGTCCTCCCCTGAAGTCCCTCCTGAATAGCAGGATCTTTCTTTTTTCACTCATTAAAAGAGCTTTGCTGGTTGCTCCGTACTCATTCTTCATCACCTCCTAGACACGATCCTGGGAAAAACAGCAGTGTTCACAGCTGGTAACATTGGGTAACACACATATTATAATTGTCTGTTTCTGAAGCTTTCCAGGTCCCCAGAGAGCAGGGTCTGTGCACTTTTGGTTTCCGTAAGCCCAGAGGGTCATGAAGTGCAGTGTTAAGGGCAGGGATGGGAACCTTATGTGACTCTAAACATGTTACACATTTTCTTTCTCCATCTGTAGACTTGTCGATAATACTATTCTGCACCATTGGGATGCATTGAGGATTACATCAATAAGTTTATTTGAAGTGCTTAAACCAGTCTTTGGTAACACACTAAGTGTTTAATACCCAAAAGGCATTATCATGTCCTAATCTACGATTGCCTCTTGGGATATGCTTGTTGAATGAACAAAGGAATAGTAAGTCAGCAAGCCTTTCACTATTATGGTGTAAAGGAAAATAACTAATACAAAAACTTGTAAACTTCAAAATTAAATTAGAAAATTAAAATCCTGAAAAGAAAAATAGTGTAGAAACAAAAGCTACTCAGTATTATCACCTGCCTCATCCTCACTATCATGGAATCTCTGTCCTAGAAATATGTCTCTTGGGCTTCCTCAGTTTGGCCAAGACTGGGTCCAATCAAGAGCTACTACCCCTTTTATCTTTATTACAAGGTATTTGGCCCTTTACTTTCCTCATTATTGAAACCTACTGGCTTTCTTGTGCCATCACCGTCTAGAAATAAACCTGGATAGTTTATAAGATACTTATTTTATAGGTAGCAATTATAATTTAAAAATAAAAATGTCTAGTCATTTTTTTATAAATGGAAAGCAGCCACACTAAGGGTATTTTTTTATTTCCTGGCTAATAACTAATGATAAATAAGCAGTTGATTGCACTTGTGCTCTTTTGTTCCCCAGCTTGCAAGCTGAAGAGTCTAAGAGGCAGACCCCACCTTGGTGAGGAGCTCTGACCCTCCAACAGGCAGGCACAGGCGACTGTCTGGCCCGGGCACTTTGCCCCAGCCTTGCTCCCATAGCGGAAGGAGTGCAGCCTTCAGAAGACCAAGATGATGGCATCAGCTTTACCAGGTCTGGGGCTGCTTTTTTGTTTGTTAGCTTTTTAGGATTAATTGGTGCCTTAATGAAAAAAAATCATAAGGACTTCACAGTTCTACTAAACTGAAGCCACCCAGTATTGAATAGTGTCCTCCCCCATCATCCCCCCAAATTCACGTCCACCCAGGATGTGTTGAGTATGACGTTATTGGGGAAAAGGGTCTTTGCTGATATAATGTGGTTAAGATGAGGTCATACTAGGTTAGGGTGGGCCCAAATCCAGTGATTGATGTCTTTATAAGAAGAGGGAAGTTCAGACAGACAGAGAAGGGAATGGAGGCCGAGAGTGTAGCGATGCTTCTGCAACACACGGAACACTGAGGATTGCCTTCAGCCACCAGGAGCTCCAAACAGATTCTCCCGCAGAGCCTCCAAGAAGGAACTAACCCCGCTGATACCTTGATTTCAGATTTCTAGCCTCCAGAATCATGACAGAATAAACGTCTCTCCTGTGTTAAGCCATCCAGTGTGTGGTACTTTGTTAAGGTGGCCCCAGGAAACTGAGATACCCAGAATAACTCGTGTGTCATTTAAAATCAAGATGGTCAAGCCTCAAGCATAGAAACATACGAACGGAACATGCCGGGATCTTGGGTCTGCGACTAGAAGGACCAGGGCACCAGTAGGCTGGCTAGGACAGTGGCTTTCCGCCCGGCTGTGAGCACTTCATGTTGCACATGCCACAGTTACTGACAAGCAGGGGTAGTAAATGGGCCACAGCTAAGCCTTGAGTAGAAACTTTCTCAAAGGAAAGCTAAAAATAACTTTAAGGAGTGTCTGATAATAGGAGATGTTAAAAGAGAGAATGTGGCCACGTGTTTCTATTTGTAAAGCTTGTCACAGAACCAGGAAGATGTAACTACCAGCTTGTTACCAGTCCTAGGTTACCCGCTCCACCCCCAGGAGACAGAGGCCGACCTGCAAGGCCTTTGGGAAGACAGGCGACCCACACCACCATCATCCTCCGGGCCGTGGCCAGGCACGCAGGGGCGAGGCTGTCTTTGTGGGGTCCAGCCTGGCCCTTCCAGAACCAGCAGCAGCACACACTTGGTGATGCAAGTCCTCAGGTGCGGAACAGAAGCCTAAAACCCCCACCAAGGATTTCCATAGTCATCCAGAGTGCTGCGAGGGGGCTTTCCATGTGGGAAATAGTGATGCTCGATCCAATAATAGGCCAGTAAGCACCCGCTGTGGGCATCAGCAAAGCAGAGGCAACAATAGACGTAACAAAGAGAGAGAACATTTAGAAAGTGTCTCTTTTAATTTCAGCATACCTATAAATAATATTTTACTTAGGAAAAAAAGGTTTTTATGGATTAAGCTTTTTTTTTTTCCTCAGTTATACATAAGGTCTCTAAATTTCTTAATCTGGCTCTGCTGGGACATCTTCCCGGAGCCTCTGAAGTGACCACACAGACCACCAGCCCTGCCCACAGCAGTGCGTCCACCCCGCCCCCCCCCCCGCCTCCCAGCGCCCACCTGTAGGCGGAGATCTGGGCCCTGCCTGGTATCTGAAGCTCCTGCTCCATCTTCTCCTTGCTGGTGTCCAGGTAGGTAATCAGCAAATCCAGTCTATTTATTCGGAAAAGCAGCTCCTTCAGGAAGGACAGGTTGTTTTCCTCCAACATTCTTTTTTCCTGGAGTCTCTGAAATAACATCAGGGCATCCTTGATGGGTTCCTGCTTCCGTTGTGGGATGTGGTCCAGGCTCAGGAATTTGAGGGAGGCCAGTTCATCACTGCCCAGCTGTTCCCCAATACTATAGAGACATTTGCTGAAATTCATGCTGGTCAAGTGTTCGGAGAATGTAGTTGTAGTCTAGGTCAAAATACAATGTTATGTTCAGATGAGGAAGAAAAGTACCATTTTCCAGTTTATTCCCTCATCAAATGCTATTACATTTACTATATGCAAGACATTTTGCAGTGGATATAGGGAAGGAAAAAACAAAACAAAACAGAACAGCTCCTGTCCTCAGGTAGCTTACTATTTTATAAGACAGATATACGAACTAACTGACTTGTGACCAGAGCACAGTAAGAGTATAGGGGAAGGAGCCCTTCCTGGAGGGAAGGCTCCTTTGGGGAGGAGGCAGGAAAGGACAAATTCTTACAGGAAATAATTGATGCAAAAGATGGAGGTAAGAATGTTAGTGCCAATTCAGGCAGACATGGGGAGCTCAACCAAGTGACCCCAAAGGGCCTGTGGGGGTGCCATGGGACGACGGATGACTCTGCAGCCAGGAATCATTATAAAAGGCCTCATACTCATTACATGTTTGAGCAGGTAAAAAAGGAGAGGAAGTGTTTCTGGAAAGCCCAGACACCCTGCACGCAAGCGGCCCAAGATCATGGGTTTCTCCTCCCTTGAAACCCTTGAGTCACCTTGACTGACTCCTCCCCACCCTCTGTGCTCTGTTCGCCCATGTTCGTGGTAAAAAACCCTGGGACAGTGTAGTGTTTGTGTTGACTTTTTCACAGGAACAGGCCTGCGACCCAGCTCCATGAGTCCCACTACGCTGTAGCCATCAAAGCCAGGAAGCTCGCCAGGGGAGGCGGGTAGTGCAGTGGCTCAGGGTATGGGACTTTGGGATCAGACAAAACACTTCAGAACCCAGCAGAGGGCACTGGCCCCAGGCCTGGGCAGCTCACATTCTCTGAGGGTTTGGTTATAAAATGGGGATCAGAGGAACAACCATCTCCTAAAGTGCTGTGAAGATATAACATCTTCCACAAACAGAAATGGATCCTAGCTGAACTCTGTACATTAAAATTAACTGCAGAAGGATCAAAAATTAATCTTAAAATCAAAACACTAAGGAAAGAAACATAGCAGGAAAAAAAAATCTTGCACTGGCGAAGAACCTTTCTAAGTGTAATAGAAAACTTGAAAGCCATTAAAGAAAGATTGCTTAATGTCCTTGAAAACTAACTAAATTATTCTGCAAAAATAACCCAAACAAAATTACAAAATAAATAAATCTTGCACCGGGAAGAAAGAGCAGTGATATAGGATTTAAAAAGGGACTACTTTTGGCAATTAGAAAAAGAAAAAAGAGATTGTGAGAGAAAGGCCAATCATCCAATGTCAAAAGAGCACAAGCAGACAGTTCAGAGGAAAGTAAGCACCAGTGGCTTTATTTTTTAAAACCAATAGCTTTTAAACATTTGAAAAGATGTTCAACCTCATTCACAATTTTTAAAAAAGCAAACTGAAATTACAAAAGACCATTTTCAACTACCAAATTGGAGAGCACAAAACTTGCAATTCACAGTACTGTGAGATGTGAACTACAAACAGGTTAGGCGGGCAATCTGGCCACATTAGTCACAAAATAAAATGCACATATCCTTTAACCCCAGGGATTAACTTCCAGGAGCTTTTCCTACGTTTGTGTTGTTAACACTGGTGTCCCAAAAAATATGTTCAAGGCTATTCATGGCAACATTGCTTGAAATAACAAAAGAGCATAAACAGCTTTTTATCAATAACAGAAGAGTTAAGCCATTAATCGTATTTGATGGAACTCTATTCAGATAATTTAAAAAATGGGAAGATCAACAAGGTTGGATATGTGTTATCTGTCAGTGTATTATCTAGTGTGCATAGATTCATGTATTCACAGAACTTTGCTTAGAACACACAGGTGGCTTCAGTGGTTGCCTCAGAGGAAAGGAACAAGGGCTGGGGGTGCTATGGGGAGGCCTCCGGGTAAACAGGAAAGTAAGACTTTACCTTCTATACCCATTTGTACAGTGAATTTTTGCCATGTACCCGTATTACTTATTCTAAATATACACCTACTTAAATTAAAATCTCTATGTAAAGACACATTTTCATCCATATGCTGGAAAGGATCCAAACCAGGTCCAAACCTGTTTAGTGCAATTAGGTCCAATGTCCTTAAAATTTTAAGTCAGTTCTAACCACTGTTCAAATCTTACTACACAGAATAAAATCAACCAAAGAATCAAATGAAAGCAGAATCTCCTTTTCTCCCTTTACAATTATTTTATCTGATAACAATATTTATTGTATTCATTTTAAAAAATGCAGAAAAGTTCAAATACCTACAAAGTAAAAATTACCTATAATTTCATCATCCAAGTTAGATAAGCACCTAATATTTTTCTGTCTTTCCTACCAAATATTTTATGTATATATATTTCCCCCCCTCATATTTGAGCACCCTTTAATTCTGAGGTATCAGTGGATTTTTCCACTGATAATATTGTAAGTACTTCTTGATGCCTTCATCTTTTCTTCTACAGCATGGACTTTAAAATCTGTAAAGCATCTAATCAGAAGAATGGACCATAATTTATGTAACTTGTCTCTGACTACATTTAGGATGGTCTTAAAATCCCAATCTCCATGTGATTATTTTCTTAGAATAATTTCCTAGAAGAGGCACTACTGAGTCAAAAGGAATGAAACTTTTTAAGGCTTTTGTTACATATTCAGTGGCATTCTCCCACAGTATAGAATAAAAACCAACCAACCAGTCCAAGGCCAAGATGACACGAGTTTAGATGTAACATGCTTAGCGCCTGGCTCCTGTCCTCTGAAGCCACCTCATCTCCCTCATTTCATCATCTTCACATAATTTGACAACACTTCCAAAGTGATTTTTGCATCACACCAAAATGGACACCAGGCAAAATGCTGATGAGACTTCTTTTCTAGCCCAGGTTTTCCAGGACACACTGTATTATGATGTTCAGTCTGTGTTTGTTTGTCTGTTAAGGTCACACATCTGTCTAGTCATGCTGCCTGGGAAGCAGTCACCTGCACAGGGTTTTTCCTGGGTCACCACGGGCCGCCTCTAGGCATCGGGCTCTCTAAGGGCAGGGACCAGGGTGGTCCTTGTTTTCTGGGACCTATGAGCACGAGCTCATGGGCTAGAATTATTAGAGTAATATTTTTAAAAGAAAATTCCTTGTTGTATTTTGCTGATCCTAAAATAGTAAACATAGCACTTGTTCCTTAGAGAAAGTGTAGAAAAGTACAAAAAGAAAAAAGAAAAATCACTTAGAAACTCGCCATTTAGAAGTCATTCTTTGGTCACATATGGTGGACTTTTTCCAATTTTTTCATATGTATGTGTGTGTATTCACTTTATATATATTTATTATTTTTAATAATAAATTTATGCCTGAAAGTATTTCAATAAAAATAAATGTTTATGTTATGGTGTATAAGTGTTTATAACATACATCCATATAAACATAAAAAATTTTTTGTCTCATTTTACTACAAGCGTCTGAATAATTGCTATTATTATTTTTTACTATTGTGAAAAATCAGTTTAGAAATAAGCTAACGAGCCAGAGAAGAATCAGGCTCAGATTTGAGCATCTTACTTGAAGGCTTTAATGACTCTCTGCAAAGATTTAAATTTCATCTAATTGCAGTTAAAAAGCCAGTGAAGGAATTTAATGAGCAAAGCCATTAATCATAATATTTTTAAAGATTAAAATTATAAAAAAAAAATCCCACAAAACACAAAAACAGGAATTCTTAACAAATCCACCATAGTAGGCAGCAAGGCAAACCTTACAAACCAAGCCAGTATGTGATGGGGCCCGGATTTAGACCAATTCATCTCATTCCAGAGCCCCAATTCTACCACTTCCTTGTATGCTACAATCTAATTTAATTGCAAATACATTTCATCTAATCACAAACAATCCTTCTAGCAATATTCTAGCAACATCCTAACTCCTTCAGTGATATGAATAACTACCTCAAAACTGGGAAAAATAAACCCAAAACTTTCATTAGTCTTTTGAGAGAAAAATCTGCATTTCATTAAAAGCTCAATGGTACTCAAAAGGTGCTCTCTGACCCAAACCCCTAATCAATAGCATGGCCGCTCCCTCCAGTCTAGGATGGCCCCTGCAAATTAAGGGCTCCCCCAGAACCTGCCAGATGTCCACCCTGCATACAAACACTGTCCCCTACAGGGCATTGCAGCCAGGGTTTTCACACAGCCCAGTAAAAGTGTTCACACCCCAACAGAACTTACAACCAACACCCACCAAATATTTACATCCAAA
Organism: Smutsia gigantea; assembly: GCA_032199065.1. Classification (NCBI taxonomy): domain Eukaryota; kingdom Metazoa; phylum Chordata; class Mammalia; order Pholidota; family Manidae; genus Smutsia; species Smutsia gigantea. The sequence goes on along the minus strand of JAVSCE010009463.1, from coordinate 131,025 downwards.
TTTGATCATTTTCAAACAAAATGGAATTCTTAACTTCACCTATAAGTGCTTAACCCCAAAAGTGATAGGTCTCTGATTTTGTCAGTCAGTGCTTGCATTTTATTATTCTCTGTACTGGTTTGAATGTCTTTAATTTCTCAAAAACACCTTGAATTATTGGGACTGTGTGTGGGCATTTATGTCAGTGGGTATGTGTGGACAGATGGGTTAGGGTAGCAGCAAAATCAGTTGAGATGTAAATTTTGGTTTCTACTCTTTGACAACTTGGGCCACCATAAGGATGAGGCCTGCTGTACTCGGAGCCTTCCCGAAAAAGCCCCAACACGTTGACCTAAGCCGGAGGGCCTCACCATGGCTCTCAGGATTGCTAATCCTCTTGGTTTCCCCACTAACCCAAATACAAGGCCACCAGATCCCACTCTCAGCAGCCTAGAAAATTCTAGATCACAAACCTTGCTCCCCAAAGGCCCAACTGACCTTAGCAAAGAAGCAAATCCTGGGAACCTCACAGTGGCAGCAGCTTCTTCACAGTCGGTTTTTACCCTGGAACATCTAAAACAAGAATAAAAGCTAGAGGAAGGACTAAGAATTCAGCTCTACTTCTACTTCCTGTTTTCGAAAATCCTGAGTCACATAGGCTGAGTGAAGCAGGCTGGCCTCTGAGCAGTGCCTCTGAGAGCTGCAAGGGCCATGGTGGGGAACATGGCCCCTTGAGTTTTGATTGGCTATGTGACTTGGATGGACCTCATAACCACATTCCAAAATGATAGAGTTGGACTGGATGATAATGAAGAACACTTTGTTTTCATATTTCAGGAATGTACAGATTTTTCTGGGTTCATCATTAAGACCTCAATGTTTTTATTCAGCAAATATTGATTGAGCCCTTCTGAGAGATCTTGAGATCTGGAAACTTCGGAGCCCTGACCATTGCTCTCAGAGGGTCTGCTAACGCCCACACCTAGCTCTTGTGGTTTCTCCATCTATACTAAATACAAGGATCATCTCCATGGGCTCCACACCCACCAGATCCCACCCTCAGAAGCCTAGAAACTCGGACTCAAAAGCTTCCTCCCAAAAGGCCCAACCGACCTTACCAAAGAAGCCAGTTCTGGGGCTCTCACAATGGTCTAGGCCCTGGAGATACTTAACAATGAACAAAATGCACACTAGCCCTGCCTTTTTTGCTGTAAGTCAGTTCAAATATTTCCCGATACTAAAAGTAGGAAAAAAAAGTCAAACACCTCTCCTCTTTGAAACTGCCTTTTTTTTCCTCCCCCAAATAGGATAGAAGCTTTCAGGGAACAGAGACCCACTTACAGCTCAGAGGATTAAATGAGGTATCTGAAAGTACCTTTTCACCTGCACAGGGCTTGGTAAAAGGTGCCAAGTAACACTGACGCCCTCGCTACCGCCTGCTTCTGCCCATTGGTCTGAGAACACAGCAACAGAACGAAATCTACAGTGAGTGGCCAAGTTGTAGCCCAGGATGTATTTCCTGCCTCTTTTTTAATGTTTCCTGAGCATTCACCCCAGCGTATAGGTGACTAGTTCCTGTTCAGCGACTAGTTCCTGTCCTAGGCTGTGAGCTTTACAAGGGCAAGGACCACACGTCTGTGTTCCCAAGACCTGCCACGGGGGCAATATTTAAAACATACAAAGGTTTCCTGCAATTCAACAAGAAAAAGAAACCCTGTAGGACAACAGTATGAACCTAGAGTTCCCTTACAGGGATGCTCAAATAACCAAAGCATATGAAATGGTGCTCAAACTCACTAATAGGTTGGGAAACATGAAATAAAGTAACGAGATACCCACTGTAAATCTATCAGATTGGCAAAGGTTTGCACGTTGGATCAGACTAGGGATCGGTGCGCAAGTTCTTAAATGGTTTTTCTATAGATTGTGGAGACTGCCCATTTCATAATACTACATAGTTGTTAGAAAGCAGGCCCTGGAAAAAGGCACTGAATTTAAAGCACAGAGTTCTTACTTCACAGAAAGCAAGAAACATACATTACAAATAAGACTAATATGTGATAATAATTGCCCACACTGGGTACTTAGTGCCAGTCACTCAGTGCTGTAAGTGATTAACCTGTATTAGCTCCTTAAAGCCTCACAACCACATCATGAGGTAATACGAATCCCATTTAAAAATGAGGAAATAGAGGCACAGAGAAATTACTTACTTGCTCCAAGTCACATAATTAAAAAATAGTGTACACACACAGAATAATGATACATTTGCAAAGATACAGATCAATTCAAGGATACATATCAAAAGATTTAGAGAGATGTCTTTTGGGAGCCAGTGAGGGGGGTAAGAAGTGGGGTGAAAGTGGGGAGATCAAAGAAAGTACTCAGAAAGGAACGGGGACAGAGGATCAGTAGGCCTCTGAGACGGGGACTGTGGGTGCAGTCAGAGTAGGCAGAGGGCCGCCGGAAAAAACAATGCAGGGTATTTGCAGTCAGAGCAATGTAACTACATGCAGGGAAACCCCCTACCAAAACTCTGGGTTAAACATTGAGCTCTGGGGTCATTCTTCAGTAAGATCAGTTGGTGTTCCCCAGATAAACAAGAATACCCCGTGTTGTTATTATGCTAACCACTTGTAAGATTCACTTTAGCGTGCTAAAAGGCCCAGGACAAACTGGGCAACTAATTTAGCATGCAGACCCAGCTGTAAACAACATAGTAAAAGGCAGGGAAGATTCCACCTTAAAGATAAGATTGCATTTTAACACCCAGGAAGTTTAAGAAGAAGGATTCTTAACTTACTCTTTAGCAAACAGACAATACCTCAGCCCACCTTGGGGGCTGGGCAGGCTGCCTTTTGATATGCTCCTAGACCAGGATGCCAGTATCCCGGAGAGACAGATGGGGTGAGAAATTCCTCATGTTAAGTTAATTCTGGGTGTTCAGAGACCACTTAGCAGGTCTGCACCCCTAAACTTTTTTTCATGTTCTCGAAAAATCCCTATCTGCCTATAAAACCCCTAGACAACGCACCACACTGGACTCTCTTGTCCCCTCCTCGTGTGAGCCGGGAGCTCTGTCCTATGACTCCATTTCTAAATAAAAGCCTGTACCTTGCTCTCCTACCTTGCCTGTTTGCTAAGCTCATTCTTTGGCTTCATGAACAAGAACCCAGCATCATCTTTGGGGGCTCGTCCGGGATGGCTTCGGAGGTGAGTGTTGGCATCCAAGCCTGCCTTTTCTTTCACTGTCCTTATAGAAGGAAGCCATCTATGGCACACAAAATCGGGCGCTTGTCAGCCACTTAAATGGGACTAGCCTGGCTGCCGATCTCAAGTCTCAAGCGACAGGTTCCCCTGCGTCTCCCTCAGTGGATCCCCCGTCACCCTTGGGAGCTGGAAGTCAGCTGAGTGGAGGCCAGGATTCTCTTTCAGAGGCTTTCCTTGGATGCAAGGGACTGAGGAAAACCGTGGGCAACTACGAGAGTCTAGGCTGAGGCTACACTTCAGCGGCTTCTCAAAGGTCCGCGTGTCTGGAATCGGACCCCGACAGCCCGACTGGGTATCCTTGAGGAGTGTGTCTCTTTCTGTCTCTCTCTGACTACCAGCCTGCTTTTTCAGGCCACCCTGGCCTCTGGCCTCTGAGTGAGGCAGGGGGTGTTCCTAACTCTCTCCTAAGTTCATCAATTTAATGGAACCTGATACTCACCACAGCAAGGTAGGAGATCTACGCTTCGCTCTTACTCCTGCAGATTTGTTATAGTGAGTGATTGGCTAAATGATTTCCAGGCAGTGGCAGAAACTAGTGCTTGAGTATAGACCCCCCCTCTGTAACTGTACATATAAATGGCCCCATTTTAATTCTAGCCGTGGCTCTATTCTATTGATCTCCCTTTCTTAGAGGCAGTCATCCTGGGGCTGGCATTTCCTTTTTTGCAGCCCCAGGGAAGCAAAATGGGCTTGTGACTCTGACCAAAGTCTCAGGCAGTGAGAAGTCACACAGTCCCTGCACTTATTGGACAGGCAGGGGGCTCTCAAGGAATAACTAAAGCTCGTGTAGAGAAAACTAGGATCCAGATTAAAACTCCCAAAAGGTGTAAAGTAGGAGCACACTGGTGAGGTTCCCACTAGATCCAGAGCTCCGAGGCAACTCTTGCTGAGTGGGAAGGCCAGAGGGAAATCAAGGCAAGGTGCAGGCCACGCTGGTAAGGAGTGGTTAATTCCAGGAGGCCGGCAGAGGGGGTGACTGACCACTGTCACCTAGGCTCCAAGGCGAGGGGACGCCCTCACAGAGAGAAGCCAATTAGGTGCTGGCCACCCATCTTTCTCTCTCTTCCAGATGGGAGCAGCCTCTTCAAGTCTAAAGCCAGACACGCCTCTGGCATGCATTCTAAGAATTGGGAGCTATTCGATCCCCAGACCCTGAAGAAGAAGTGCCTTGTATCTTCTGCACACAAGCCTGGCCTCAATAGAAAGTCTCTGATTAGAGAGGCTTGGTCCCTGAGAAAAGTCAGCTAAATTTATTTTAATGCAAGGAAGGAAAATAGTCAAAAGTCCTGTAGACTGCTACAATGTGGATCTAGTTTTCTAAATTATTTTGGTGGAAATCTATTCTACTTATTGGGTTCATTATTATCCTAAAAAATCGGGAGGTTTTTAAACTAGACTCCCTGAAATGGAAGAAATTTATCTTCAGCAATACAGCCTGGCTTTAAATGACTGGTGTTAGAATTGTACTTGCATTTCATTTCCAGCCACCTGGAAAGCACTGTCAAAGGGAATGATGCTAAAGTTTGTTACTAAATGTTTTGTGTTGCAGAAATATCCAAATTTCCTTATGTCAACTGTCTTATAATAAGCTCTCGTCAGATCTTTAGCCATTGCCATTTGTAAGTCTTTTGTCATTTATAGTCACTGTTTTATTACTCCTAAACTAGTAAAGAACTAGATTTCAGCAGAACAGGTATTACATAGGATTAAATAAACTAAGAAAGTTCAAATGTTGCTGATAAAGTGTTTTAAGCTTTTTCTCATAAGCTGACAACAGTTTAGTAAATGACAATACTTTTGTAAGCAGAATTGAAACATTTATCTTTCTCTCTACTTGATCCCTCCAGAATGTAAAAACTCAGTGACTATTTTTATATTTCATGGCAGTATGTTTATTTGTATAAGTTCAATAAGAATCTCCTTTCCTTGTAAGAGGACCAATTAAAAACACTGGTTATATTACCAAGGCTTTGACTGGAATATTATTCCTGAGAGACACGTTCACAAAACTCATATGAACAGACAGCTTTAAGGAACTAAGGTTGACTTTATAAAACTAACAAAGCCCCTTGGAAGAACTGGCCTGGTACCTTGCTTGCAGGATTCCCAGCAGCCTTACCAGGTGAGTAAAGAGGGTCACTTTCTGGCAGCTGCAGGAATCTCAGAATGTCTTGTGGACCTCAAGAAGAGAGGAATTCACCCAAATCTACAGGTACTGCAGGCAAAACCTGATGGCAAGTCTAGCTTGGCTTTCTGGCCTTGAGAGGCCTTTAAAAGTCCAATCTGAAATTCCTTATAAAAAGTTCCAGCAAAGCACATTTAAAAGAGCCTATGTAATCAATTGCTCTTCTTGCTGCATTTATGCAAATAATCAAGCCAAGTGTTAATTATTTTCTTAATCTGGTTACTTCTAATAAAAATGAGGGTGATATTAGAGAAAAGTATTGTTTCAATAATGCAGCCTTATCTATACTGAGTCCTAATACTAGTCATTGGTACTTAGACTAGATCTGGAATTCTAGTTTCACCAAGATATCTGGCTATGATTCTCAATTAGAGTTTTACTATTTCTAATCCTCATACTCAGCCATGCACTCGTTAATCTCCTTGTCAAGTCTGTTCTTCCAGAATGGCAAATCCAACTCCAGATGTTACTACTTAACCTAATAACATGATTTATTCTATCTCACCTAGAAGCCACAAAACTGCAAATGGTGATAGCAATAGAACCCAGGGTGGAAGTGCCCATCTTCCAAGGCCCTCTTGACCGACCATTGATGGAGACCTAGCTGCACCCCTTACTGTGCCCCCTCTCAGCATGAAGCAGCCAGAGCAGTCATCTCCCCCTTTCCCTAGCAGCAGCTAGGGTCTCTATCTGCAGAGGGGGGAATGAGACAGGGACTGTGGGTGTAGTCAAAGTAGGAGGAGGGCCTCTGAAAAAAGCAAGGCAGAATATTTGCAGTCAGAGCAATGTAACTACATGCAGGGAAACCCCCTACCAAAACTCTGTGTTAAACATTGAGCTCTGGGGTCATTCTTAAGATCAGTTGGTGTTCGCCAGACAAAGAAGAGTAGCCCGTGTTGTTATTATGCTAACCACTTGTAAGATTCACTTTAGCATGCTAGAAGGCCCAGGAAAAACTGGGCAACTAATTTAGCATGCAGACCCAGCTGTAAACAACATAGTAAAAGGCAGGGAAGATTCACCTTAAAGATAAGATTGCATTTTAACACCCAGGAAGTTTAAGAAGAAGGATTCTTAACTTACTCTTTAGCAAACAGACAATACCTCAGCCCACCTTGGGGGCTGGGCAGGCCACCTTTTGATATGCTCCTAGACCAGGACGCCAGTATCCCGGAGAGACAGATGGGGTGAGAAATTCCTCATGTTAAGTTAATTCTGGGTGTTCAGAGACCACTTAGCAGGTCTGCACCCCTAAACTTTTTTTCATGTTCTCGAAAAATCCTTATCTGCCTATAAAACCCCTAGACAACGCACCACACTGGACTCTCTTGTCCCCTCCTGGCGTGAGCCGGGAGCTCTGTCCTATCACTCTATTTCTAAATAAAAGCCTGTACCTTGTTCTCCTACCTTGCGTGTTTATGAAGCTCATTCTTTGGCTTCGTGAACAAGAACCCCGGCATCACCTCCAAGACTAAGGACCACAAATCCTCCGAGTCTGACAAGGTGACTCAACCCTCTACCCCAGGGCCAAACAGAAAAGAAAACAAACATAAAGAGGCAAATAAAGTCTTGTGGAAGCTCCAAACTGATCCATCAAGAAAGAGTCAATGTTCAATATTTGAGGCAGCCAAGGAGACTGAGAACAGAAATGTAGCCGAAGAAACAGACATTCCTCAGTTTAAAAAAACGTAGCCAGAGTTTAAAATAGAAAAAAAGCCAGAGTTAAAAAGTAGTTCCCTGGCTGTGGTTCAGAGAGAAACCCCACTCAGAGATCTGGGACTCTGGAAGGACCCAGATTTGCCCCCTTCAGTGAGTCCCAGAAATGTGGTTTCCAGAAGCCACTTCTGCGCCAGGCACTCACCTGCTCCACCCTGTCCCTGCAACATCACAGTCACCAAGTCCTGGAAGTCAAGCCCCCTAAACTGCCTAATTTCACACACTCGAATTCCTAAACCTTGCCCATGCAACCAGAAAAAAATCTTTTGACCGGAGTGGGGAGGTGGTGGGGAAAGGGGGAGGGGTGGAAACGCCTCCAGGAAGTTCTCTTTTACTTTCGATCTTCTACTCCCTGCCTCCCCCAGCACAGTCACTTCCTGTTCTCCACATTCAGAATTTACTGGTGAATTCAGCAGGGCTCTTGAAAATCACAAGAGACAAAAAAAGGAGAAACTGAAAACATTGCCCTGCAGCAGAAGGGCAGAATCTGGTCTTTAGCAAGAGAAAGAAAATTAATTCCTCAAGGTAAAGAGCCAAACTTGATTCCTAGAACAGGAGAACAGAGAGATGACTCACTCCAACAAGAAGGTTTCTTACTTAAAGGAACCAATGCCCAATTTCCAACCATTCAGAAGAGGAGATGACAGACAATTCATCAAGGTGAAACTAAAAACCTGTGGGTGGAGCAGAATATACCACCCCAAAATACACCACTTTGGCATGTTGATTATTGTGAATTAAAGTTCCTTAAGGAAGAGCTGGATTTGAAATGAACCATGCGGGTAAAGAGCAATAAATTTAAATGGAGATAGAGTGACCTATACACAAAATTCCAAAGGCCTTCGGTTCCAGTCGCCTAAGAAAAAGGAGCTGGCCTAATCGCACCAGCTAACATTCACCAGACGTTGGTGTGTGCCGCACACAGCTGCCTTAGATGGCTCATTCTACCTTCTGAGCGATTCTCAGGAGTGGAGCCTATTTTTGTTGCCATTTTACAGATGAGGAAATTGAGGCTTGGACAGGTTGAAGGACTTGACCGAGTGTATTCAAGTAGTGAGTGACAGATGAGTTCTGCTTGTCTTGAAGACATTGAAAGGTTGGTTAATCACTGTTTAAATGTTAAAATGCAACAAATGTTCTCAACTTGACTGATCTGAGAATTAACTGGAGAGTTTAAAAAAATACTAGTCTTCAGGTCTCAGCTTCGGAATTCCTATGTGTGCTGAGCTGAATTATCAGATATAAAACAGATTGAGCACTTAGTAGTTCTCAATAAATACTTGCTGCCATTGTCACGTCATTGTTTGTAAGATGGCTGTGAGTTACTAGGTATTTTGCACAGATGAGGAAACTAAGTTGCAGTGTCAATCAGGTGACAAATGTCAGGGACAGCGCCTGAGCCCCGGAATGTTTCACTGGAAAGTTTATGCTCATGCCTTTTTCACCCAAGCCCAGCCTGGCAGAAATGGAATGGATGGCTGGAGGCATCAGGGGATGGTGCTGGGGATGAGCAGGGGGCCTCAGGGCATCGTCTGGTCATTTGTAAGGTATTGATCCTAGGCTTGCCAGTCTTAGCTCTTTATAGGTGGGAAGATGAATACTTAACAAGTGAACCATGAACCTCAAGATGGTTAAATTCCTGTTGTGATCTGCAGGGATGTTATTGATTGACCAGCTCTCACCAATCTCTGGCCTCCATCGTGGGGTATGTGTCTGTGTGTGCACCAAAATGTGTAATGTGTGTGGTCTTCAGCCCCAGGGAAGCTGCAGACCTGAAGGTGTTGAAGGAGTGACAGGATGTGGGGGAGCTAGTCCCCTATGGAGGGCGAGGACAGGCTGGTTTACCTTAAGAACCAAGTAGTTTCTCTGCCCTCCTGAATCTCGGCTGCCACCTGAAAGACTGCTCCAGAGACTCAGGGTCTACTAATCTGCTAAAGGCAGATTTGCATCTGTAAATCTCCCTAAGAAAGTCTAGAAGGATTAAACTTCCACTCAACGCACTGCAACATACCCTTCTCACCGATCTGGACTTGAACCAGAGGACGCTGGCCGATGGCAATTACTGAAACGGAAACAGATCCTGTAAAGTGCATGTTCTTTGGTTTGTCACTTCTTTTGGTCATATATAACTGAGCAGGGGCCAGGTGGTCTGGTCCGCGACTCAGTCGGGCCCTTCTTCCCCTTCGTTGACTCCAGCGGCTGGCCTTGGCTGTGGGCCTGGACTCCCTTCAGGGAGGTAAGGGGAATGAAAAGAGGTTGTCTTCCAATCCATCTATTTCATCCCCTCTTGCCACCTTGCAGGGAGAGACTCAATTAGTTTTCTATTTTTTTTTAATTTAACTTAATTTAATTTTTATTGATTTATTTATTCTATATTCAACTAGTTTTCTAAAAGGTTTCAAAAGAAATTTAAGTCTTTGGAATTGAGATGATTAATACTCACAGGCAGATGGAACGCTATGGTCACTGACCTCAGCTCATATATTCTACAACTTGCTGGATGTTAGTGCCTGGCCTCTCTACTTTCTCAAAAGCAACTACTGCAGACAAGGACCCACACTGCTGATCTAGAAGAGAGGAAGCTGAGGTAGCTGTTGGCCTGCAATACCAATATACATATCACAACCTAGCTTTTTCAATATTTTATTGAAGGTCTGAGCTTAGACAAGGCAAGGATCCTCTATGTTCTTGCTTCACTCTATGCCCATACCCAAGAAATGGGGCACCTCAAACCTGAAGGACAAGTGTCAAATGTCATTAAAATTGTTTTTATTACAGTAAAATATACATAACAAAATTTACCATTTTAAGCATTTTTAAGTGTACAGTACAGTGGCATTAAGTACATTCATATAGCTATGCAACCATCACCGCCTTCCAAAAGCCACTTTTAATGATATAATGCACTATATTCCTTAAGCGCAATGTGATTTTCAAGCATTTTCCCTACCTTATCTGATCCTCACTGCTAACCACATTTTATTCTAAGGAAGGTAAACGCAGGTGTTACGAAGACATTTAGGAAACCAAAGTTCGGAAAGGTACAAGTAGTGAGCTGGGACTTTACAGCTACTGAATCTACATATAGACCTAGTGACTGCTTTTTTTTAAAAGATGGGAGGATTTTTCTCTACATTATCCAGGAGATTAAGCCAAGGAGTCCTGAGAATAGTCATTCCAAATAACATCTTAGAGATGTTAATAAAATTTGTATTCATCCATTATTGAATAAACATTGATTATGTACCCAATGATTATGATTTCCCAAAGTGAAAAAAAAAGGCACAAGTAGACATAGAAGCTAGTTTGTAAAATCAACCTTTTTTGTGATCAGTGATATTATGATACAAACTTTCAATTTCTGAGAGAATGAGTCATCCCTCACCTCACACAACATGTTGTAAGGGACCAGAATATGTTGCCCCAAAATGTGTCACTGTAGCATAAGGATTATTTTGAGCTAGAGGCAAGTGAGAGTCAACAGATGCAAAAAGAAACCTTCTGGAGCATCCCTTCTGATTAAAAGTAAGATTATTTCTGAGAAATAAGGAATGCCAGCAATCCCTCTCTCAGGGGACTTTTATGGCTATGAGAAAGATGGAAAATCAGCGCCAAGATGGCCCTGCACAAACAGTTTTAGTTTGCGCCCTATATTTATCTTCCCATAATTTGCCACTCTTAGAAGTCTAAAACCCTTTGTCTTTGTCTTGTCATATGTTTGCATATTTATGGTTCTTTGTTAAGATGCTATGAAGCCCAAGTTCTAGGTTTCTCCTACTTGATGTGCTCTGCACACATTAATAAACTGTTTCTTTCTTGTTCATCTGTCTTTTGTCTATCCAATTTGCAGGGCCCCATGCAGAGAACCTAGGAGGGCAAAGGGGAAAAGGTTTTCTTCCTCTACAGTGTCACGAATTATCCTAGTGACAGAACAGAGGAGAGGAAAAGTATCATGGCCAGGCCTGTGGTCTCCATCTTGTTTCTTTTGTGCAAGGGTGGTGAATGAAATTTTCCTGGTGGCTCAGAATTCCATGCATATCTCCACAGTTAAGGATATTTTTTCCCCCAAATGCTAAAGAGGAGATGCTAGAGACATCCTGATAGAATAATAAAAGGCAGTGTATTAATCATGTCTTTTATTTTGTATTTTTGATGCTTTGACATCTTGGAACCTTGCTGATCCTGAACAGACTGCTCTTCCAGGGCTAGTGAATTCCTAGAGATTAAATAACTGCCTTTCATATGCAAAGCAACCAATCCAGAGCCTATACCCACAACCCTTCCTTTGTAGAGATCTCATGACTTCCCCTGCCCTAATCACTCTAGAACCAGGCACCAACTAGGGACAGCCCCTCCACCACAGAGGCCATTGAAATTATGAACACTAACCCATCCTAAGTCTGATTGCTCTGCCTCGCACACTCCTTCCTACAGAAACCACAGTAAACGCTCTTGGCCATACTTCGCCCTCAGCCCCACTGCCTCCTGACCAACCTGGAGCTTTCATACAGGGTCCTGCATGCTATAGCCCTCCTCTTGGAATCTCTGAGTATAAACTTCTTCCTCAAGACAGTCATTTCCATGTCTGTGTGTCTTACCTTACCTGATTAAAACACATCCCAAGTACCCTTAAAACAGACAACCTCACTGTTTTTTTGACACTTTCCACCCCACCCTGTGTAGTCTACATGAGCATAAGATGGCATGAGAAAGAAACATGGAAGAAGGAGAACTTAAGTTTATATGAGATGGTGTCCAGTTTATGCTTGCTTAGTGTCTGAATGATGAGAAAGAAGGAAAATATACTTATTGCAAAGTTAATGTGATAAGATTTATAGTAAGTATATATTTTGGTCTTCGTTCACAGTTCCTGGCTCACAGCTCCCAAAACCCTTGGAATTTCTGATAAGAGCAAAAGGAGCATCTTTTGTCATAATATTTGGTCTTTTTACCTGTGTTCTGAAATCACTTCAGAGCCACAAAAATGAAATAGGTGTCTTACTATTCATAACATGATGCCAAGGTTCTTGTTTGCAGAGTCAAAGAATGAACTTAGCAAACAGTCAAGGTAGGAAAGCCAGGGAGACTTTTATTGAGAGATACAGTGAGAGGACAGACAGAGCTCCTGGCTCACACCAGGAGGGGACAAGAGAGCCTGGGGTGGTGCGTTGTCTAGGGGCTTTTATAGGCAGATGAGGATTTTTTGAGAACATGAAAAAAGGCTTAGGGGTGTGGACTTGTACCACCTTCCCTGCCCTCAAGGTGGGCTAGGTGGTTCTCTGCTTGCTAGGGCTGTTTACAGTGAAGTCACGGGTTATGCTGAGATACCCTTCTTTATTTGTGAAACACTCAAGCATTCCAGGCCAAGTTGCTCTTTTGACCTTTTGACCTTTAACTGATCTCACTGAAGATGTCTGTATTCTTAGTCTGGTATCTTTACCCTAGAGAATTAGTGTGACCTTGACTCTGCATAATGCTTAACACAGAGTTTCAAAAGGGACTTCTTTGCCCATTGTTACATTGCTCTGGCGGTAAATATCCTGCCCTGCTTTTTCCAGAGGCCCTCACCCTACTCTGACTATCCCCACAGTCCCTGTCTCATTCCCCACTTTACAGATGGAGACCCTAGCTGCTGCTAGGAAGAGGGGGCGATGACAACTCTGGCTGCTTTGTGCTGAGCGGGGGATGCAGTAAAGGGTGCAGTTAGGTTCCATCAGTGGTTGGTCAAGAGGGCCTCAGAAGATGGGCATTTCCATCCTGGGTTCCATTTCCATTACCATTTGTAGTTTTATGGCTTCTAGGCAAGATAGAACAAATTATGTTATTAGGTTAAGTAACAGCACTTGGAGTTGGATTTTCTATTCTGGAAGGACAAACTTGAGATTAAGAATGCATGGCTGAATATGAGGACTAGGCATAGTAAAAATTTAATTGAAATGATGGGAGAAAACTAAAACATCTAGAGAGTCATAACCAGATATTTTGAAAAAACTAGAATTCTGGATCTAGTTTATGTACCAATTACTAGTATTAGGATTTAGTATAGATAAAGGCTGCATTATTGAAACAACACTTTTCTCTAACATCACCCTCATTTTTATTAGAAGTAACCAGATTAAGAAAATAATTAACACTTGGCTTGATTATTTGCCTAAGTGCAGCAAGAAAAGCAATTGATTACATAGGGTATTTTAAGTGTGCTTTGCTGGAACTTTTTATAAGGAATTTCAGATTGGACTTTTAAAGGCCTCTCAAGGCCATAAAGCCAAGCCAGACTTGCCATCAGGTTTTGCCTGCAGTACCTGTAGATTTGGGTGAATTCCTCTCTTCCTGAGGTCCCAAGACACTCTGAGGTTCCTGTACCTGCCAGGAAGTGACCTTCCTTACCTGGTAAGGCTGGTGGGAACCTTGTAAGCAAGGTACCAGGCCAGTTCTTCCAAGGGGATTTGTTGGCTCTATAAAGTCAACCTTAGTTCCTTAAAGCTGTTCGTATCTGAGTTTATGCACGTGTCTCCCAGGTATGACATTCCAGTCAAAACCTTGGTAATATAACCAGTGTTTTAATCGGTCCGCTTACAAGGAAACCATATTCTTATTGAACTTATGCAAATAAACATACTGCCATGAAATATAAAAAGAGTCACTAAGAGTTTTTAAATTCTGGAGGGATCAGGTAGAGAGAAAGATAAATGTTTCAATTCTGCTTATAAAGATATTGTCATTTACTAAACTGTTGTCAGCTTAAGAGAAAAACCTTAAAACACTTTATCAGCAACATTTGAAACAAAAAGCCACAAAATCATCTTCCTTAGTTTACTTAATCCTATGTAACCAATACCTGTTATGCTGAAATCTAGTTCTTTACTAATTTAGGAGTAATAAAACAGTGACTATAAATGACAAAAGACTTACAAATGACAATGGCTAAAGATCTGATGAGAGCTTACTATAAGACAGTTGACATAAGGAAATTTGGATATTTCTGTAACACAAAGCACTTAGTAACAAAGTTTAGCATCATTCCCTTTGACAGTGCTTTCCAGGTAATTAAGCAGGTGATTATATATCAGATAAATAAGCTGAATTAGCCACATATTTTCCCCAAATAGGAGAACATTTCTCTGATATGTTCCAGGGGACCTCTGGAAAATATCAGTTAGCTAGAGGTAAAAACACCTTTTTGACCTTGATATTGGAAGCTGTAAGAAAGTTTCTTTGGCACTTACTTAAATAGGATTATAAGTTGCCATGAAGCAATACTTATCCATTTAACCAGAATGACAACAAAATACCTCAAAGGCAAATACAGAATGTTACAGTTATTAGCAAAGTTTAGCCTTTAGTCCTTTTAATATTAAGATCTCATTTTCTTAAATACTCAGACAACTCATTGAGACTTTAAGCATGAGAAACTGCTTTGATAAAACAGAGAATCCTTTGCAACCTTTCAACATTAAGAGCAGGCTAACAGTTTAAGAAAACTTTGTCTTTTTAACTGAAAACAAATTCTAATTTTGTTGTGTACTTGATGTCAAGACTCATTTGCTTTAATTTTACATAGCATGACCATATCAATTCTTCCTGTTTCTACACTTTTTTTACATTTAGACTTCTTCCTCTTTAAATAAACAGCTATACTTTAGAACAGTTACCTTTTACTTTCAATAAAATGAATTTTCATTTCTTACACTTTCTCTTACCAAAACACACATCTTTTCTATCATGCAGAGATGTTTTCTTTATTACTTTAAGTAGTTTTAATTATAACTTAAAACCATTAGGAACTTTAATTTTCAGTGAACACTGAGAACTAGGCTATTGTAAACCATTACACTAGCATTCTTTGGATTGATAAATTTATGAATGCATTTTAATTTCTGGAACTGTGTGCTTTACAGCACAATCTCTCACAAAGCACAAAATATGTCTACTTAACTAAATAAAACTTTAAGGTTTTAGCTTACTACAAAAATTCTCAGGCCATTTGTAGGTATACACACTGTAACACACTATTATTATTAAGATGTTCACTTGCTACACTTAGTTTACTCATTCCTAACAACTATGCTAGATTACTTACAAAACCTTTATTGAACATTAGACAAAGTCAAGCCTCTAAGCATTTTATTCTTGAAAGATTTAGCAGATAACATCAACTTAAATGGCTTTAGGTAAACTTAGGCAGCTGATAACCATAAGAACTTGTCCATTTCAGTTCAACTTAAATTAGCATTAATGCTTAATATCTTTTACTAGAATTTTCTGGAAGTTTTAGAATGCCCAAATTTTACAAGCACTTGTCTTTAAATTTTTATTAATACCATCCAGAGATAGAAAAATCTTTCATTTACACACTTAGACACAAACATACAGATTGGGACATAATGACTACAGTGAGTGATACTTTTCAAAGAACATTTACACAGAGATAAACTGATACAAAGATTTGAGTTACTAATATGCAACTGCCTTCTTTCATTTTAGCTTATTTGATAAAAAAGTATTTCAGTTTTTAAGAACACATTCTAAGAGCAAGCAGTTTACATAACTGGGTTAAGGTTTAGATGGCCCCAGACTAACAGGGCCAGTGAAGGCTCTGAACTGATAGGGACTGTGTGTGACCAGCGGCTGGAAATGAAATGCAAGTACAATTCTAGCAGCAGTCATTTAAAGCCAGGCTTTATTGCGGAAGATAAATTTCTTCTGTCTCAGGGAGTCTAGTTGAAAAACCTCCAAATTTTTGAAGATAATGATGAACCCAATAAGTAGAATAGATTTCCACCAAAATAATTTAGAAAACTAGTTCCATATTGTAGTAGTCTACAGGACTTTTGACTATTTTCTTTCCTTGTGGCAAAATAAATCTAGCTGCATGATCTTATTACACAGTATACTTCTCTCAGGGACCAAGCCTCTCTAATCAGACTTTCTATTGAGGTCAGACTTGTGTGAAGAAGATAAGGCACTTTTTTTGGGTTTAGGGATCGAATTGCTCCCAGTTCCTCAGAATGCATGCCAGAGGGGTGTCTGGCTTTAAGAGGAAGTTCCTATCTGGAAGAGAGAGAAAGACAGGTATGCGACACCTGGTCCACTTTTTTCTCTGTGAGGGCGTCCCCTCACCTTGGAGCCTGGGTGACCATGGTCAATCACCCCCTCTGCCCGTCTACTGGATTTAACCACTCCTTACCAGCGTGGCCTGCACCTTGCCTTGATTTCCCTCTTGCCTTCCCACTAAGCAAGAGTTGCTTCAGAACCCTGGATCTAGTGGGAACCTCACCAGTATGCTCTTACTTTATGCCTTCTGGGAGTCCTAATTCAGACCCTACCTAGTTTCTCTGCACGAGCTTTAGCATAGTACACTCGGGATCATTCCTAGGGACCCCCCTGCCTGTCCAATAAGTGCAGGGACTGTGTGACCTCTCGCTGCCAGAGACTTGGTCAGAGCCACAAGCCTGTTTCACTTCCCTGGGGCCGCAGAAAAGGCAATGCTTAGCCCCAGGATGACTGCCTCTAAGAGAGGGAGGTCAAAAGAAGAGAGCCATTTACATGTTGGGCTCAAGGTTTCAGCTTGAATACTTCACAGACTTCATTTACATTACACAGGAGACAATGGTGCAGGCCTAGGAGGACTGCTTTGAATGAGGAGCAGGGGAACTTTTCCAAGGCCAGAGATAAAATTCAGAGGCTGGCAGGGACATTTATGGGGGGGGGGTCTATACTCTTAAACACCAGTTTCTGCCACTTCCTGGGAATTAGCCTGCTAGTACCCACTGTACGAAATCTGATTTGTGAGACAAGAGGTCAGGAGTCATCTGCAACTCTCGCATAGGCAGCAGCCTAGTGGGAGGTCCACTCAGTGCTGTCAGATCAGTGGGCTGGAGCCAAGTTCCAGGACTACTGTCTACTAGTCCAGTCTGCCCTCGGAGCCTGCAGATTAGGATAGGAAAGTAGGAAATCGGCACAGCCACTTCCCAGCATTCCCGTCCGTCTGGAGGCAGGGATCAAGGAGTGGCAGACACTGGGAAACCTTTCATGTGGGATTAATATAGAAATCAAATGTATGATCATATATGACTTGATTATTTTTCTTGTAATTCCTGATAAATGATCAAGAACAGAACAAACAAGACCAAAACAGTTTCTGGGACCTAAGTGCCCTCGCTATTGTTTCAATACCATGTAAGACATCGCACCCCAGGAGACTGGAGCTGCCGAGGATTAAGTCTAGAGTTAGTTAATGGTTGTCTGTTAAGTCCCTCACACAGAATTCTATCATTGTTAACTTGTATTTTCCCAATGAATACGAAGGCTGCCCTCTCAGCACCACTCTTGCGCCGTACGCCTTGAGTCCCCTGGCTGGTCCTTTCAGATATTCGATAACTCATTGTGTCTCCTCCCTTATCTGAGGGTCAGAAGCAGAGAGGGACCGACACTTTCACCCAAGACTTAAGACTGGTAGCCAATGCTAATCATCTTTTAAGTGGCTAACGGGTGCCCAGACACATTTTATGAGATAAAAAGTACAGCATTTAGTCAGGAATAAGAGTGAGCATGGATCTCCTATCTTGTGGTGGTGAGTATCAGGTTCCATGAAATTGATGAAGTTAGAGGCACACACAGAGCGTGTAAAGGAAGTAAAGAGCATTCTTGCCTCACCCAGAGGCCAGGGTGGCCCAAAAAAGCAGGCTGGAAGTCAGAAAGACAGAGAAGAGAGACACTCCTCATGGATACCCAGTCGGGCTGTCGGGGTCTGATTCCAGACACGCGGACCTTTGAGAAGCCCCTGAAGTGTAGCCTCAGCCTAGACTCTTGCAGTTGCCCACGGCTTTCCTCAGTCCCTCTTATCCAAGGAAAGCCTCTGAAAGGGAATCCTGGCCTCCGCTCAGCTGACTTCCCAGCTCCCAAGGGAGACGGGGGATCCACTGAGGGAGACGCAGGGGAACCTGTCGCTCCAGACTTTGAGATTGGCACCCGGGCTAGTCCCATTTAAGTGGCTGACAAGCGCCCTATATTGTGTGCCATAGATGGCTTCCTTCTATAAGGACAGTGAAAGAAAAGGCAGGCTTGGATGCCGATGCTCACCTCTGAAGCTATCCTGGATGAGCCCCCAAAGATGATGCCGGGGTTCTTGTTTGCAGAGTCGAAGAATGAACTTAGCAAACAGTCAAGGTAGGAGCCAGGGAGACTTTTATTGAGAGATACAGTGAGAGGACAGACAGAGCTCCTGGCTCACACCAGGAGGGGACAAGAGTGCCTGGCGTGGTGTGTTGTCTAGGGGCTTTTATAGGCAGATGAGGATTTTTTGAGAACATGAAAAAAGGCTTAGGGGTGTGGACTTGTACCACCTGCCCTGCCCTCAAGGTGGGCTAGGTGGTTCTCTGCTTGCTAGGGCTGTTTACAGTGAAGTCACGGGTTATGCTGAGATACCCTTCTTTATTTGTGAAACACAAGCATTCCAGGCCAAGTTGCTCCTGGCCTTTTGACCTTTAACTGACCTCACTGAAGATGTCTATATTCTTAGTCTGGTATCTTTACCCTAGAGAATTAGTGTGACCTTGACTCTGCATAATGCTTAACACAGAGTTTCAATAGGGACTCCTTTGCCCATTGTCATAATTGCTCTGACTGTAAATATCCTGCCATGCTTTTTCCGGAGGCCCTCACCCTACTCTGACTACACCCACAGTCCCTGTCTCAACAGCTCCCAAAACCCTTGGAATTTCTGATAAGAGCAAAAGGAGCATCTTTTGTTATAATATTTTGTCTTTTTTCCTGTGTTCTGAAGTCACTTCAGAGCGACAAAAATGAAATAGGTGTCTTACTTTTCATACAATCCCCTTTTAACCACAGTTGGGTTTATAAGGTGATCTTTGGAATCCCCAAAGGATGAGAGACTAGTTGCCAGACAAACCAATCATGAGTAGATGGTTGGATTTTTTTAGTCCTAACTCCCTGATCCCCAGGGAAGGGAGAGGGGATGGAGGTTGAATCAGTCACCAATGGCCAATGATTTAATCATTGTGCCCATGTAATGGCACCTCCACAAAATCCCTAAAGGAGAGGGCTCAGAGAGCTGCCGGATTAGTGAACCAGGATGCCCCCATGTGCCAGGCCTCAGACTCCACAGGAACAGGTCCTAGTCCAAGGCCCCCAGCTATACAGACGTTCTTACCAGGCAGGACATTCCAAAGTAATCACCGAGATTGCCTCCCAGAGCCACAGTCAAGGCCCAGACCTCTCTTTGGGAAAAATTCAATTCTTTATTACATACTAAAAATAGTGGGATGCTTGAAAGACAATAACAGTGACACTTGCATCTCACTCCCTAGCAGGAGGCTTGATGAGCTGCAGAAGCTCAGAGGACCATGGAAGTGAGTCTACTGAAGAGGAAGGATTTGAGAAAGGTCTCGGGAAAGCCTGGCTTGCAATCCCTGCACTTTGGGCACAACGTGGACGTGGAGGTGCCTGCATCCATTTGGAACATGAAGGAGGTAAGAAAGTTATTGATGTCATCACTGTACAGCAGAGAGAAGCCAGGAAAGAAATACAATTTAGGATTTTCTTATGTGACAAAGTGGATATCTGAGAAGTTTGCCTGGCTCAAAACCTCTTGATGGGACCCAGAAGAGCTGCTTGCCGGGGTCTTGATACTATGGATTTCACCGCAGGCCTAGGAGCTTGATCGTGATGGGCAGGATTCTGTACTAACTCTAAGAAGTTCCCCTGTGAATGTGGAAATTCGGAGAGCTGGAATTCCCCACACGTCTGTGTGCGATGTGTCAGTACTTGGATGCTTGCCATGGTAGCAGGAACCCACTGCCAAGAGGGATCTCCAGCTGAGCAGAAAGGTCTTGGCGTCTTTACCACCCCCCGACCCCAGTGCTGCTCTGGGGCAACCAGAGCCATTGTGTTGGGTGAACTGTGAAATGACAAAGAAAACGGTCCCCTCCTCAACTGAAGGTCCCCTAGCTAGGAGTCATCCCTGAGCTGAGAGTAACTGGGTTCCTTTGACTTCAGCTAAGAGGCAAGTTTTAAAGTATCTGTAGTAATTTTTTAATAGTTGCAAATGAGTCACAATTACTAAAAAAAATGGCCTTCCTATAACCAAAGGAGAACTGAAGGCGGCCCAAAGTCTAGTCAGGGCTGTTATTGAATATTTGTTATATCATCAGCAAAAGTAGTAACGGGAGGAAAATAAAGGCGCCTCCTATTGGCAGGTCCGTGGGCTCAGCCCAGGCAACAAAATGAATACCAGCTCCTCTTTGGGTTTTGATGTAAAAAGATTAGTGTTTGCCAGAAGTTAGAGGAAGGAGGGTGAGAATATGGAGCACAGGGGTTTTCAGGGGAGTGAAACAATTCTATATGATACCATAGGGATGGGTACATTTTGCATTTGGAAAACCCATCAAACTGTACAAGGCAAAGAGAGAACCTAATATAAACTATGGCCTTTACTGAATAATAATCATGTGTCAATAATGGGTCACATCAATTGTAACAAATATACCACACGAAAGCCAGTTGCTAATAACAGAGGAAAGTGTGGAGAGAGGGAGGATGGGGAGAGGTTATGGGAACTGTGCTTTCTGCTTAGTTTTTCTGTAAACCTAAAACTCTTAAAAAATTAAAGTCTCTTCCTTAAAAAAAAAGTCTCACACATATATGATCCCCTGATTAATGGATAAAGATGACACCAGGGTGAAGAAAGGATGGTCTTTGTGATAAATAGGGATCAATTGGATAGCCATGTAAAATAAAATCTTTATCTCCTACCTACAGAAAATTCAAATCCAGAAGGATCATACATGTAAATATGAAAAGGAAAGCAATAAGGCTTTTCCAAGAAACCCTATAAGAACATCTTCATGACACTGGAGTAGATGAAGACTCTTAAATAGGACACAAGTGCTAACTAACCATAAGGGAAAAAAATGACCAACTGGACCATTTTAGAATTAAGAGCTTCTATTCAGAAGATGATACTGAGACAGGGACCGTGGGTGTGGTCAGAGCAGGGCGAGGGCCTCCAAAAAGCAAGGCAGGATATTTACATCCCACATATTGGAGGCATATTCTTCAAATAAGCAAGTTCTTCACTTGTCCCAAAAGAAACTCCAAGGGGCAGAAGCGCCTATTACTACATCATAGAGCAATGTACCTACAGGCAAGGAAACCCCCTAACAAACTCCATGTTAAACATTAAGCTCTAGCCATTCTTCAGTGACATCAGTTGATACTCCCCAGATAAAGGAAAGTAGCCCATGTTTTTGTTATGCTAATCATTTGTAATCATGTGTAAGATTCACTTTAGCATGCTAAAAGGGACTTAATGTCTCATCAAGGACAAACATTCTAAGACCACTTTTAATAAGTCCACACCCTAAACCCTTTCTTTATCAGTTCCCAAAAATCCTCAACTGCCTATAAATCCCCTAGACAACAGGCTCTCTTGTCCCCTCCTGGCGTGGTCCAAGAGCTCTGTCCTCTCACTGTCTCTCAACAGAAGCCTCTCTCTGGCTCTCCTACCTTGAGTGTTTGCTAAATTCATTCTTTGACTCTGCAAACAAGAACCCCGGCATCAATACCATTAAGAGAGTAAAAAGGCTGGTCAGAGAGCAAGAGAAGAAACATTCTGATATGGAGCAATCCCAAGGCAAGCTGGTCAGTGGAAAGGGATGCTGTAGAACGGCGTAACTAGAATTACAAGCAGATACGTCCAGGGCTGGCACTAGAAATTGCATAATGGGGTCTCCTCTGCATCCCAGCCCCGTCAAGGTCATGGATCAATACCTGCAAAGTGAAAAATCTTCAAAAGATTTTCTGAGGGGAAATTTGTATCTTGTTTTGAAATGAGGATTAACTGAAAGATTCACTCAGGCTGAAAACCTAAACTGAGGATGTTGCCACCTATGACCATCATCATGCCCACCACAGTCAGCCTTGTCCACATCTGTGAGACAATAGAGAAATATCTATATATACTGGTTTCTTCTCCTGGCTTCTGGCACAGCGCTCCTAAAACCCTTGCAAATTCCTAAATAAGAGCACTCTTCCTCAAATAAAACAGCCCTAGGTGGGCTCCTATTTGGGGCTGTTCACTAGGAAGACCAAGCCATGATTAGAAGCCTGGAATTTTTAGTCTCATGATTCCACAGGGGCTGGAAGTGGGGTTAATAATTGATCATACCAAGAGGAAGCTTCCATGAAATCCCAATGGCAGGGGGCTCTAGGAGCTTCCAGGCTGGCAAACAAATCCACACCTTGGTAGAGTGACATACCGTAACTCCACAGGGACAGAAGCTCCTATGCTACATTTTCTATACTGTTCCAAATATTTTTCTTTATATTGTTAATTATTTAAATACTGGGAAATGAGAAAGAGAATTAATTACCATAACTAAGAAAGTAGGTTGTTTAGGCCTCCAAAACCGAGGTTGCTATTCATTAATAGGTTGTGCTCATTAGTATTCTGAAACACAGAGCCACCCCTGGGGAAAAGTAGGGCCCAGGGTAAAGAGCAAGACCAGGAAAGCGCCTCCGCCCTGAAAGTTACAAGGACCCAAATGGGCTCTCAGTTGATTGCAAGAGCAACTTGAAAGATATTCAGTTAAAAGTATCACCTGAACGTCCCACTGGCCACCAGCCTAGACAATTCTAGAAACAAATTTGTTCCTTCTTACAATTCTAAGTAAATCTTACCAGAGGGCAAATCAGGCTCTTCTTTCTGGGTTGTATTCTTGCCAAGGAACACCTCCAAAAATGTAATGGAAGTCAAGTGAAGAATGTTTTGCTAGTGTTCCACTGAGCACAACTTCTGGAATTTGCACAGGCAAAACAGACTCAGCAAATCGGTGTGAGAGGGTAGGGAATCTGAGCAGGAAATAAGATATGCCCTTTTTCTAAGTCATGGCTGCGTGCCAGGCCATGTTGCGGAGTGGAGAGAGCACAGGCTGGGAAGTAAGTGTAACTGCAGGCGGAAAAATCCCGGGGCAAAATACCTTTGAAACCGAAAACAGTCAAAGGAAGAAATAAAGTTCAAGAAACCCATTTATTTCTTTCTCTCTCGACCCAGCTTCAGAAGAAGAGAGCACTCCACCCAGCTTCTCCGGCCCAGATAAGCCCTCACGCACCCGTGTAATTACCTTTCCATATGGAAATGGACTACTTCTCTCCATTCCTTGGAAACACCTATTGCACTAAATCCAGGTGAGAGATTCTGGAAATACTGCAATCTTACCCACAGTAAGATACCCACACATGGGTCTGGGCTGGTCACTGTAGCCCTCAGTCCAATTTCTACATTCCAAAATGAGGGAGTTCGACTAGACAATTCCTAAGAATACTTGCAGTTCAAATATTAAATGAGTGCATGATGCTATGTTCTTGTATTCATTCAGTGCCTTAACTTACTTTTCTTCCAGGATTCTAGACATTCATAAAAATATGAGCTCCCTGGCAGTCAGATATTGAGGCTTATATATCACCCGGAGCTAAAGAGAAAGGGGCAGGGGTGTGTTCAAAGGGGAGGAAGGCAATTCACAGGACGATGAGAAGAGCAAAGGTTTCATAAACGGGTGTTTGCCTGCCATGCAGGGAAGTTTTTCTGATACAAAAAGTTATCTCTGGTGACAGGGTCCCTATCCCAACTCTTTTAGACAGTTAAGGGGGAGGCAAAAAGCTCTTCCTGAGTCTGCTGAGGCCCCAGGTGTCCTCAACTAGAAATAATCCACATGCCAAGTGGGGGTGACTATTCCCTGGAATTATCTCAGAAAAACCTTTAGGAACTTTAAGTGACATCCCACATATTCAAGGCATATTCTTCAAATAAGAAGTTCTTCACTTGTCCCAAAAGAAACTCCAAGTCTTCTCAGGGCTATTTTCTAGAGCACTTAAACTCTAGCTCAGGTTTGAGTCCCTGATAACATCATGCTGTTCCACCCACTTTCTTCTCTTTTCCCTCCTTGTTATCTATTGTCCCAGCTTGGAATACTCTCTCCATCTGATACACCAAAGTGTGAATCCACACAACACTGTCCACTTCCTCCAGGAAGCCCTCCTTGACTACTTCAGCCTAGACTGTCTCTTTTTTCCAAATTCTTCTGGCACATTCAGTCAGGACTGCACAGCAGCTCTCCACCTGCCAACAGGCTATTCACAAAGTTCACATCAAAGTTGTTTGGCAAGAATGCAAAATGTTTCCTTCCACTGTTCTCAGGCTAGCCTTTTACTTCACGTCATACCTGACATCTAAGGCTGTTTGCTTAATCATCACACAAAGCTGGCCCACAAGTAGGACTGGCATAGAACCAAAGAACACTATTCTAACTTCAAGCTTTCTGAGCCAGGAGGAAGCCAGAAGACAGAGTCTCCACTGACGAGCAAGTAAACAAAAGACTTTACAAACCAGCGTGTTTTTGGGGGGGATGTTGTGTACTGATTAGATAACATTTCACATCTACTTGTTTATGACAAAGAAAAAAAAGAGAGTGAAGTAAGCTGCATCGGATGATGTCATCTCATTGGATGCCGTCATCTCATTGGATGCCGTCATAAGCACTCCGTAGCTCAGCTGCTGAGGGGTGTTGCTGGGGGCTTATCAGTAAAAACATATGACAAAGCAACCATAGCAGAGGACGTTTAGACTATAAATACGGAGAATCTGTGAGGACTGTCCAAGAGTGTTCTGCTTGGGCAAGGCCACTCTTTGCTGATCTAAATAACTCTCCAAAGATTTGGAGGCAATTAGTTCCTGCTGCAGTAAAGGCAACTCTTACTTGGAGCAGCCCTGCCTGCAAGATCTTGCCTGACAACCCAGGCACCCTCATTCCCAGCAGCGTGCTGGGACATTTGTCTTTGCATTGGCAGCCAGACCTCAGCTCTCTTGGTTAACTAAGCCATCTATCCCAAGTACCAACTCATATAAAGGCACACCTCAACTAAACTAGACTTTATCTTTCTCATTTCCCTTTGCTGGGAACAACAGTGTCATTAATCTGTCATCGACTGGCTTATGTTACTTCTTCATTGACTAATTAAAAGACATTTTCCTATACACTATTGGCTTGTGAAATTCCTTCAGTGAATCTGTGTTAAATAAACTATTGGCAAAGACAATCACAGTCTCTGTGAATTGATTTGCTCCCAAATTAAATAGGGGAAGAATGTGCTTGGCAAAAAAAAAAAAAGAAAGAAAAAAAGTAAGACTTTTTGTTTGGAGAAGAAAAAAAGAAGTGGGGAAAAAAACTCTACAAATTGAATGATCAAAGCTGTACATTTATAACTCTTGTGCATACTTCAGTATTTGTGTAATATTTCAATATAAAGTTTACCTAAAAAAACCAACATGACTCATTTCTAGACTTCTGATTTTGTTTCCTCCTAGACCTTGCTACATGTTTGCATAGAGAAATGGATCCATAGTAAAGGATCGTACCAGAGAAAAGAAACCTAGACATATTGAAAAGACTCCAAAGAGTTAAGAATCTGATGAAGAAAGTCAGACTATCAAGATTTAAATGGAGGGTAAAAACCACTGAAGCTTTTCCAGCTAAATTTATTCTTTCATTGATAAATCATGTCACACTGTTCTTGTTTGTTTGTTTTGCATGGTTTTTGTATTTAATTCAGAGGAAGGAATGTGCCCTAAAACAGATCTAGGAGAGCATTCAGGATTTTTTTTTCTGCATCCCCTAACCTCTTCTCCCCATATTTCACCATCACTTCAGACACTTCAGACCAGGAACCCTGTCCACATCCCTGCCCCTCCCTCCACAACAGACAATTAAATCTGAAGTGCCTCATTCAACATTTTGATCACTGAAGGGTTTTTTTTTTCAGATTATAAAAGAATGACATACTCACTGCAGACAATTTTGGAAATACCAAAAAGAATAATAAGAAATGTGTAACTCAGCAGCAATCCCTTTACCCATAGGTCATCTCTGTGTATATGTGTAGAATTAACAAGCAAATCACAGGGAGCGGGACTTCTGGGAATATGGTGGCGTGAGCAGGGCGGCAGAAATCTCCTCCCAAAACCATTTATATTTGTGAAAATACAACAAATACAACTATTCCTAAAAGAGAAACCAGAAGATACAGTACAACAGCCAGGCTATAGCTACATCTGCAAGAACTCAGCGCCTCACGAAGCAGGTAAGATACGGAGCCGCGACCCAGCGGGACCCGAGCACTCCCCCACCCCAGCGCACCGGTGGGAGGAGAGGCTTGAGAGCCTGGAGGGAGTGGAAGCACAGGCTGGCTAAATAACCAGCCCTGGGGATCTGCGCCAGGAGCACAGACACACATAGCGTGGTGTACTGGAGATTACAGAAACAGAAGGGCAGGATCCAAGATGAAGACTGCAAGCGGGTCCCCTCAGCCGGCTCCCCGGGACAAAAGAAAAGCGGGTACTTTTTTAAAAGTCTTAAAGAGACAAGGGCCCAACAGAGGAACAAAATCATCCCAGCGCACTCAGCCCAGCAGGCTGGGAGTCATGGGGAATTTCAGAACACCTAAGCGGCTGCCAGGTAAAGCAGCCACACCAAAGCCTCCAACAGAGATTAGCAGCCTGCCATTCATCCCCCCCACGCCTGGCCAGAGCCACAAAGGGTCTGGCGGATCTGCCACAGCTGCAGAACAGCGGGAGAGCGGCCCCGCCCACAGCAACCACACAGAATCTCCTCCCGGCAAGGTCTGGAAGGCACGAAGGGGAGCAGAACACACCCAGTGAGACGGCAAATCCCCGCAGTGCTATAGGCTAGGCTGAGGGCGACCCTGCACCCAGGCACCTCAGGGGATTATCCGAGAGACAGCCTCCTGGTGTGGGGGAAATGACCTCACACTCCACAGAAGGGCAAGGAGAACAAAAAGCAGGAAGAGACTTTGTTCTCCCAGGTGACACACATGGCACCTACCAGTAACCCCTTCTATCACCATGAAAAGGTAGAGAAATATGGTCCAGACAAGGATCACACAGACAACCCCAGAGCTGGAAAGGAAATAGTTTCTCAAACCATGGAAGCCTACAGATTTCCCAACACAAGGGACCCAAAGAAGACAATACCAAGACACATAATAATTAAAATGGCAAAGATCAAAGACAAGGACAGAGTATTAAAGGCACCAAGAGAGACAAAAAACATCACCTACATAGGAAAACCCAACAGGCTATCATCAGACATCTCAACAGAAACCTTACAGGCCAGAAGAGAATGGCATGATATATTTAACGTAATGAAACAGAAGGGCCTCGAACCAAGAATACCGTATCCAGCATGATTATCATTTAAATTTGAACGAGGGATTAAACAATTCCCACACAAGCAAAAGTTGAGAGAATTTGCTTCCCACAAACGACCTCTATAGGATATCTTAAAGGGACTGCTCTAGATGGAAGCGCACCTAAGGCTAAAAAGATGTCACCAGAGAAAATAAAATCATAGTAAAGAAAGCAGACCATCCAAATACTAACTAAAGGCAAAAAGTAAAATCAACTATCCACAAAAACAGTCAAAGGAAACATAAAAGAGTAGAGAATAAAACACCTAGAATATAAAGAATGGAGGAGGAAGAATAAGAAGGGAGAGATATAAAGAATCATCAGACTGTGTTTATAATAGCTTAACAAGAGAGCTAAGTTACACTGTTAGATAGTAAAGAAGCTACCCTTGAACCTTTGGTAACCACGAATCTAAAGCCAGCAATGGCAATAAGTACATATCTATCAATAATCACCCTAAGTGTAAATGGACTGAAGGCACCAATCAAAAGACACAAGAGTAATAGAAAGGATAAAAAGGCAAGACCCATCTAAATGCTCCTTACAAGAGACTCACGTCAAACCCAAAGATATACACAGACTAAAGGTGAAGGGATGGAAAAAGATATTTATTTCATGCAAACAACAAGGAGAAAAAAGCAGGTGTTGCAGTACTTGTACCAGGCAAATAGACTTCAAAACGAAGAAAGTAGCAAGAGATAAAGAAGGACATTACATAGTGATAAAGGGGTCAGTCCAACAAGAAGATATAACCATTATAAATATATATGCACCCAACACAGGAGCGCCAGCATATGTGAAACAAATACTAACAGAATTAAAGGAGGAAATAGACAGCAATGCATTCATTTTAGGAGACTTCAACACACCACTCACTCCAAAGGACACATCAACCAGACAGAGAATAAGTAAAGACACAGAGGCACTGAACAACACACTAGAACAGATGGACCTAACAGACATCTACAGAACTCTACACCCAAAAGCAGCAGAATACACATTCGTCTCAAGTGCACATGGAACATTTTCCAGAATAGACCACATACTAGGCCACAAAAAGAACCTCAGTAAAAATTCTACCAAACAACTTCTCAGATCAGGTATAAACTAGAAATAAATTGTACAAAGAAAACAAAAAGGCTCACAAATACATGGAGGTGCAACAACATGCTCCTAAATAATCAATGGATAAACAACCAAATTAAAACAGAGATCAAACAATATATGGAGACAAATGACAACAACAACACAAAGCCGCAACTTCTGTGGGATGCAGCAAAGGCAGTTCTAAGAGGAAAATATATTGTAATCCAGGCCTATTCAAAGAACAAAGAACAATCCAAAATGAATAGTCTAAAGACACAATTACTGAAATTGGAAAAAAAAGAACAAATGAGGCCCAAAGTCACCAGAAGGAGGGACATAATAAAGATCAGAGAAGAAATAAATAAAATTGGGGAGAATAAAGCAATAGAAAAAAATCAATGAAACCAAGAGCTGTTTCTCTGAAAAAATAAACAAAATAGGTAAACCCCTAGCCAGACTTATTAAGAGAAAAAGAGAATCTACACACCTAAACAGAATCAGAAATGAGAAAGGAAAAATCACGATGGACCCCACAGAAATACAAAGAAATATAAGAGAATACTATGAAAATCTATATGCTAACAAGCTGGAAAACCTAGAAGAAATGGACAACTTCTTAGAAAAATACGACCTTCCAAGACTGACCAAGCAAGAAACAGAAAACCTAAACAGACCAATTACCACCAATGAAATTGAATCGGTAATCAAAAAACTACCCAATAACAAAATCCCCAGGCCAGATGGATTCACCTCTGAATTTTATCAGACATATAGAGAAGAAATAATACCCATTCTCCTTAAAGTTTTCCAAAAAGTAGAAGAGGAGGGAATACTTCCAAACTCATTCTATGAAGCCAGCATCACTCTAATACCAAAACCGGGCAAAGACCTCACCAAAAAAGAAAATTACAGACCAATATCCCTGATGAACGTAGATGCAAAAATACTCAACAAAATATTAGCAAACCGAATTCAAAAATACATCAAGAGGATCATACACCATGATCAAGTGGGATTCATCCCAGGGATGCAAGGATGGTACAACATTCAAAAATCCATCAACATCATCCACCACATCAACAAAAAGAAGGACAAAACCCACATGATTATCTCCATAGATACTGAAAAAGCATTTGACAAAATTCAGCATCCATTCATGATAAAAACTCTTAACAAAATGGGTATAGAGGGCAAGTACCTCAACATCATAAAGGTCATATATGACAAACCCACAGCCAACATCATACTTAACAGCGAGAAGCTGAAAGCTTTTCATCTAAGATAGGGAACAAGACAGGGATGCCCACTCTCTCCACTGTTATTCAACATAGTACTGGAGGTCCTAGCCACGGCAATCAGACAAAAGAAAGACATACAAGGCATCCAGATTGGTAAAGAAGTCAAATTGTCACTATTTGCGGATGACATGATATTGTACATAAGAAACCCTAAAGACTCCACTCCAAAACTACTAGAACTAATATCTGAATTCAGCAAAGTTGCAGGATACAGAATTAACACACAGAAATCTGTTGCTTTCCTATACACTAATAATGAACTAACGGAAAGAGAAATCAGAAAAACAATTCCATTCCAAATTGCAACAAAAAGAATAAAATACCTAGGAATAAACCTAATAAAGGACATGAAAGACCTATTCCCTGAAAACTACAAGACACTCCTAAGAGAAATTAAAGAGGACACTAACAAATGGAAATGCATCCCATGCTCTTGGCTAGGAAGAATAAATATTGTCAAAATGGCTATACTACCTAAAGCAATCTACAGATTCAATGCAATCCCTATCAATGGAACAGAATAGAATCCAAACACTAACCCAAACATATACAGTCAATTAATATTTGATAAAGGAGCCATGGATATATAATGGGGGAAATGACAGCCTCTTCAGCAGCTGGTGTTGGAAAAACTGGACAGCTACATGTAAGAGAATAAAACTGGATTACTGTCTAACCCCATACCCAAAAGTAAACTCAAAATGGATTAAAGATCTGATTTTAAGTCATGAAACCATAAAACTCTTAGAAAAAAACATAGGCAAAAATCTGGACAGAAACATGAGCGACTTCTTCATGAACATATCTCCCCGGGCAAGGGAAACAAAAGCAAAAATGAACAAGTGGGACTATATCACTGAAAAGCTTCTGTACAGCAAAGGACACCACCAGTAGAATGAAAAGACATCCTACATTATGGGAGAATATATTCATAAATGACATATCTGATAAGGGGTTGACCTCCAAAATATATAAAGAACTCACACACATCAACAAACAAAAAGCAAATAATCCACTTAAGAAAAGGGCAGAGGAGCTGAACAGACACTTCTCCAAAGAAGAAATTCAGATGTCCAACAGGCACATGAAAAGATGCTCCACATTGCTAATCATCAGAGAAATGCAAATTAAAACCACAGTGAGATATCACCTCCCACCAGTAAGGATGGCCAGCATACAAATGACTAAGAACAACATATGCTGGCGAGGATGCAGAGAAAGGGGAACCCTCTTATACTGCTTGTGGGAATGCAAACTAGTTTAACCGTTATGGAAAGCAGTATGGAGGTTCCTCAAAAAACTCAAAATAGAAATACCATTTGACCCAGGAATTCCACTCCTAGGAATTTACTCTAAGAATGCAGCAGCCCAGTTTGAAAAAGACAGATGCACCCCTATGTTTATTGCAGCACTATTTACAATAGCCAAGAAATGGAAGCAATGTAAGTGTCTATCAGTAGATAAATGGATAAAGAAGATGTGGTACATATACACAATGGAATATTATTCAGCCATAAGAAGAAAACAAATCCTACCATTTACAACAACATGGATGGAGCTAGAGGGTTTTATGCTCAGTGAAATAAGCCAGGTAGAAAAAGACAGGTATCATATGATTTCACTCATATGTGGAGTATAAGAGCAAAGAAAAAAACTGAAGGAACAAAACAGCAGCAGACTCACAGAACCCAATAATGGACTAACAGTTACCAAAAGGAAAGGGACTGGGGAGGACGGGTGGGAAGGGAGGGATAAGGGGAAAAAGGGGCATTACGATTAGCAGATGTAATGTTGGGGGGGCATGGGGAGGGCTGTACAACTCAGAGAAGACAAGTAGTGATTCTATAGCATCTCACTACACAAATGGACAATGACTGTAATGGGGTAGGTGGGGGGGACTTGATGAAGTGGGGAGTTTAGTAACTATAATGTTGCACATGTAATTGTAAATTAATGATAACAAAAAAAAGTAAATTAAAAAAAAATCAGTGAGCAGAGATTTCTGGGTCAGCTTTCTCCATGAATTTCACCCCAGCCTCCCTGCCCTCTCCTATCCTTCAGAGACTAACCCTGACAGGGTCCACTCACCAGCTTCTTCCTGCTCTCCTTACCTGCCTAGGGCCCATCGGCTTGACTGGATCAGAGTGGACTTGTTGGCAGGATTCTCGTGTTGACTTACTGCCTTCTGCTGAGTTCATTAAGGCATTTATCACAAGTGCTATGGAATTCACTCCAGCATGGCCACGTGAAACACCCAAGGTGCTTGGGTATACTTCTTCCTCTGGGAATTGGGATATCAGACTTCAGAGGCTGAGAATTGCTGGACAACTGGAAAATCCCAAAATATTTGGAAACTAAATAACATACTTCTAAATAATCAATAAGTCAAAAAAGAAATCAAAAGGAAATATGTAGTATTTGTGAATTGAATTATAATGAAAACAAAACATATCAAAATGTGTGGGATGGCACTAACACATCTAACATACTTAAGGGAAATATAGCAGTAAACGCTTGGAAGAAGTGGATGTGGGGAGAAGCATGCGGGCAGGATCAAATGGGGTTAAAAAATATTTTGGAGGTAATGGATATGTTCATTATCTTGACTGTGGTGATGGTATCACAGGTGTGTATGTGTGTGTATGTTAAAACTTATCAAATTATGCACTTTAAGTATGTCCCATTTGTTGTTTATCAATTATACCTCAGTAAAGCTGTTTGAAACAGACATGTGGCTAGTGGCTACACTATCAAACAGCGCAGTTCAAAAGCAAACACTAGAAGAAAACTAAAAGAATGTATAATTAACAAGCTAGTTAAGGGGTAAGATGGGCTTTTAAAAATTAATTTATTTGAAGAAAGTAAAAAAAGTAGAGAAAAACAAACTGGTGCCACAAACAGAAAACAAGTAGAAAGGTAGAATTAAACCCAATTATAAGAATAATGACATTAAGTGGAAATGCACTAAATATTCTGATTTTAAGAAAAGGTCTACTAGACTGGATTTTACAAAACAAAACAAACAAAAACCTGGCAGTACACTATGAGGCGGAGCAAAATATGCTCCCCAAAACATACCACTTTGGCATATTGATTCTTTTGAGCTAAAATTACTTCAGAAACAGCCAAGGCAAGAAGGACACTTTGACCCTCTTTTGTCCTCCTGAAAGCGGGAGATAAATCTCCCATGTGGAAGGTACCCACTTTTTACAGAGCAGAGAGACATCCTTACCATGAAAGAGAAGGAATTCAAGGTCAAGCAGACTATATAAACAAGCCTTGTTTCCTCTTTGTTAATTTGCTACCCAAAGCCCAAACTTCTTTGTCTTTTCAGTTCTTGACAAATCTATCATTTCTGTCTAAAAGGCATAAAAGCTGTGAGCTTTGGTCACATCTTTGAGTCTCATGTTTCTATGAGCTCCTGTTCATACAAAATTAAATTTGTTTTTATCTTGTTAATTTACGTTATGTCAATTTAATTACTAAATTAACCAAAGAATTTAGGAGGGAAGAAAGGAAAAATTTTTCCTCCCCTACAACTGTTTACAACAGGCAAATTTAAATGTAAAGACACTGAAACGCTGAAAATACAAGGGTAGAAAACTAGTATCATTGTACTAATGCCAAACAAAGTAGACATAAAACAAAAGTGATCATAAGTAACGTAAGAAAGAGACAATCCACATAGGATAAGATATTTATGTGCCTCTCAGGGACTGACAAGATGAAGAAAAAAATCAGTAGAGCTATCAGAAATTTGAGTAACACAATTAACCATCTTGACCTAAATGACAAAATTGGTTAATCAAGAGATAGGAGTGTAAGCATGTTATATATAATGTGGAATTAAATACCAGAATGAGAAGCTTTAAATGTTCAAACTGGTACCCCAGGGAGAAGGGTAGGGAAGTAGGGATTGTGGGATTTCCCACCCATAAAAATGCTGTTGTCTCCTTCTCTTTCCCAGTCAGGAGTACCTGGTTATACGTACACCTTGTGTTCAACTAGAAAAATCACTGACTTTCTGCCAGTTGTTCATAGTCTGTTCCATTCCCATACTTTCCAATTTCCCAGATTGAAAAAGTACATGTGCAGTGAGACTAAGATACCAAAGAACTCCTTAACATTACCCTAAAATCACTCATCTCTAACCAAGGCTCATTCCAGAACGTTCCCTAAAGAGACTGCGCTTCCATAGCTGAATCAGCAGTGTCGGCACTATCTCTTTTGAATGGCATGAAGTGGCCCACTCCAGTCATTCCTGAATGGTTTTGACAATTTTTGTCATATTCCCTATTTACTTGTCTTTTTTTTTTTCAACTGGTTGACTGTCTTTACTTAAATAAAAATTTATATAAATAAATGTTATTAAAAAGGAAATTGTATATTAACTACCATAAATGGGAAAGCATTACATTTGTTACAAAAAAGGAATTATAAAAATAAAGTGAAAATGTTAGTAAATCCTATCAAGATATTATTACCAACTCTTTTTTGTCAAAAAGAGGAAATCAGCATGTTTTGAGATACAGTTAAGCTATATTAGCACTGACAGTGGATTTTTTTTGCCTGATGTAAGAGAATTATAGAAAGAATAACTTTTCACTATGTGATCCACTGTCATTTAATGTATAATGATTATGCGCTGCTGAGAATCAGCAGCAGTCCCTCCTCTGTTGCTGGGTCCCACACTACAGGGGAACACTGCATTAGCTCACGGCACTTGGCTAAACGCTGCCTGCCTCCATTCATACCCAGCCTACAGGTAGCGAGAGTGAACTAATAATGGAAGAGTCGGTGGGTAGGTCCCACCTGACACCTGCTCCAGTCAGCCCACTGGTGTCGAGACTGAGCACAGCAGTGCTGCCACCATTTCGTCCCCTCACCCCCAACCTCCTCTGGAAATTCCAGGCTCACCTCGGTGTTCCCAAGGTTCAAGTGGCCAAAGGTGTTCAAGCTACCCAGCCCCAATGCCACGCAGCGATGTAGGCCAGGCACCTCCCCTACAAGGAAGGAGAGGTAATGGTAAATTGAAAGTCCATGTCAGCACCTCTGACTTGGCTTTCCCTCTACTGACACCTTGACCTGCAGCCCTCATCTCCGGGGAAGGATCTAAAGTTGGTGGTCAGCCACCTGGGTCAGCCTTTGAGAAGCAGGCAGATGGAGAAAGGGGCTTAGTCTTTTACTATTGGAAAGCAGCTAGGTGTGGTAGACTGAGCTTGGACTTTGGGATCAGACAGATCAGGACTCAAATCCTGGCTCTGCATCTTGCTGAGGATCAGGAAACCTTCCTTTGCTTCACTCAGCCTCAGTCTTCCATGTGAAAAACTGGGAAACAATGACTAGTTGATAAGGTTGCAATGGAAAGTGAGTAAATCAGTCTATGGATGCTGGCATATTCTATCACACAGAGAGCAGGTGCTCCTTAAACACCAATTCCCTTGCCTACTGGCATCCCTCTAGCAGCCACTTTTCCCCTTCTCCCTGAATCTGTTGGGTTAGGGAGGGCAGGTAAGAAGCCCAGGGTGGAGAACCAGCCACAGATCAGATCAGACACAATGTGAACCAGAAACCAGCTCAGAGTGTGTTGGTGGTATGACTCACCCTCTTCTAAACCTTTGCTCAGGCCCCCGCCACCCTGACACACCGGCAGGAATGCCCTCCTCCCGTGGACAGCTGAGAGCGCTCCCATTCTCCTGCGACACTTGTTCTCACTGCTGGCACCTGGCATTGTCATTTATTAATCATTTTAGTTTCTTTTAAAAATATCCCCCTGCCCCCAAAAAACATGGATATACATGTATACACAGGTATACAAAAGCCAAATACAAAGCAGTAATTTCATCACTGTATTTATTTATTGGAAGCACTGATAACAAAATAAAAGCTTCTCCCATGGCCCCTTCCATGCTGCTTTGAGAGGTCACATTGTAACATTTTGATTCTTCTGGTCTTTTCTGTGCTTAAAAAGTCATATGATTTTTCTCTGCCACTTCCTAGCTGTGTGACCTTGGGCAAGTTACTTAACAGCTTGGCATTTCAGTTTCCTCATTCTTCGAGCAGAGATATTAATAATTCCTGCATTTGAGAGTTATTGTGAAAATCAAATGCCTTCATACCTGCAAAATACTTAGAACAGCTTCTGGCATGCAGTGTAAGTACATAAGTGTGAACAAATATATCTATATAACATATATATCATTTTGTTTACAAATGCAGGGTCAGTATACTGTGCCAGTATCAGCCACTGTACTGCCTCTCAGCCCCACATCTACTTGCTTTGGTCCTGTTTGGTGGTACTGTAGCTTACCTCCTACAAAAATATCTCCTTTGCTGGCTGTTACAGTTTTAGACTTTGTTCCTAAAAATGCTGGAGGGACAGTGCAAGGCAGAGTGGAGGAAGGGCTTCTCTCTTCATCTAGGGTGCTTTGCCTCATGCTCCAAAGGCACAGCTGCCAGCAGCTTGCAGAGGACCCAGGGGTGCTCACCCTCCAGGGTTTTGTTGGCACGTCACTGGGAAGCCTCCAGCTCACCAGTCCCCGCTTACAGAGAGCAGACACGCTCTGACCCATGACACCTCTGACAGCAGGCACAGCCACCTCCTCTTCAACCAGTTCTGATTCCCAGCCTTGGTGGGGTGGGGAGGAGTGTTCTAAATTTCTTCCATCCACAACCTTGGGTGCTCTCCAGCAGCCCTAAAGGTATTTTACCTTCAGTAATTAACCTCCTTTTACTGGCTAATGATTCTTTCTATTAAGTTTTCTCTTGCAAATTACAGGTGTGGTTTCCATCTCTGACTGGACCCCAACTGAATGTGCATATGAATATGTATATATATGGTTTACAGTTTGTGTTATTTTTGCTTATCAAGATATAATGGGCATCTTCCCAGGTCTCTATATACAGTCCTAATTCTTATAATTCATGCCCTGTATAATTCATATCTCTCCAGAACTTTTTCATCTTCCCAAACTTCATTGTCTGTCTTTCAACAAATATTTTGTGTCTTAGATGACACAGAGGTTTTACATTTTTATGTAGTCAAATTTATCCATTTTTTCCTTTCTCACTTCTGACTTTTATGTCTTGCTTAGGGAAAGACCAACTTTCTCTGGTCTTTTATCCCCTCTATTTCTTATAATACATTTATAGTTTTATTTTAGCATTTATATCTTTGTAATTTTTGTGTTGTGTACATCGTCTAAAGTAGGCATCTAACTTTTTCTTGTATGTGGAGATTCAACTGTCTTAACATTATTTTAAAAATATGTCCATCTTTTCTTGATTATTTTAGGACCCTTTTGTCAAAAGTACTTTTCTTCTCTCCTCAACCAGATTATAATTCCCTAGAGAGCAGGGACATTTCTTGCATCCATAAGTTTTCTGACTACCTGTTACATGGCACAGCTTAGTACAGGGTTGATGGTATGGCTGATGGGAAAGCTGAATGAGAACTAGCACATTTTTAGTGTAGCAAAGTAGCAGATGTCAGAACTGAGAATAAGTAAGAGCTGTTTCCCAACTTTCATGAATGTGGTTTG
This sequence comes from Smutsia gigantea, assembly GCA_032199065.1. NCBI lineage: Eukaryota > Metazoa > Chordata > Mammalia > Pholidota > Manidae > Smutsia > Smutsia gigantea. The sequence goes on along the minus strand of JAVSCE010009463.1, from coordinate 93,669 downwards.
TGTTTGCAATTTAGTAACTAAACAGTTCCGGTTCATCACTTTGTGCAAAGAATTGTCTTAGGTTGGAGTGTAGGAAACAAAGGATGGATAAGATCTTGTTTCTGCCCTTATGAAGTTTGCAATCCCTAAAAGCTTATCAGTAGGGGCTGATACTATATACACACAATGAAACACTAGCTGTTATAAAAAGGGAGACCTATATGTTCTGATGTAGAACAGGCTCTGAAATATGTTAAATTAAAAAATCAAGATGCATGACAGTCTCTAGCATTTGAGAGGGAGGAAATGAGAGAAAGACACAGGTACATATACACTTATGTAAGAATAGACTATCTCTGATGGAATATACAGAACATTGGACACAATAATTACGTTTGTGGAAGGAACTGGGGGTTTAGGGGATAGAGGTCAGTGTGAAATTTACCTTTCCTCATGTATCCTATTGTGCTGTTGAAGTTTTTTACCACCTGCTTGTATTAAATCTCCAAATAAAGAAAATAGGAATTTGAAAAAGATGTTTACAATGACATGGAGGTAGACATATATGCACATGAAACAAAAGTGTGAACAAAATATAGAAAGTAGAAGAGTGATAAGTTTGGAACTCTAAACTCCATGGCTCCAAAATAGAAAGGCGGTGCTGGGGCGCTGGGAAAGGGGCCAGGTTTCTATGTCATGCTTTAGGGTGCTGCAAATCCCAAGGAACACAGCTGGCAGGTAGAGAGAGGAGCAAGCCTCTGCAAAGGACAATTGAACATTGCCCTGCCTGTTCACGGGGAGGAGGGGAGTGACATCAAAGCAAAGGTGGACCTGAGAAGGGGTTGTTGAGAGCTGAGCGTCTGTTCAGTGCCCCCACACCTCTTCTCTCCCTGCCATTGAATTTGTTTCATTGTCCTTCCCAGAAACTATAACCTCCTACTGAACACAAAGAGCAAAAGAAGGGAGCGTGGCTGAGTAGATTTGTCATACGCAGGGATCCCAGACCTAAGGAGTCAGTCCCAGGGGCCTGAGAAGGATGGGCCAGCCTAACCCCTATAGACACCTGTGCTTCCAATTACAGGCAAAATGAATCATCTTTCTTGTCAGTAATAAAACTGCCTATTTTAATATTCACTGTAATATTTAACCTGAGCCAAGCCCATTTCTCCCTGGCTTGTCCTTGACATTTCCGAGTGATAATTCAAGCAGAGAGGCCAGGCTCCCATCTCCAGGACTGGGGGTGGGGTGCATATTGCTCTGTGTAGGCCTGAGCTCTGTCCCCCAGGAAGTGTTTTCACAAGCGCAGAGTGGTGCAGCCAGGCAGGACAGCCCTCTGGACTTAGAGATGGGTCTGTTCTTTGCCATTGTCCCAAGGTCTAGCAGTGTGACCACCTAGCTTCTCTGAGCCTTGGTGCTCTGATCTGTGAGATGGGAACAGTCACACCTCTGTTACACAGCCATCTTCTTCAGCATCATCAAGTGGCTAGACCAAGGGCTAGAGTTGTTAATTTGGCAGCAGCAAGAAGCTCCTGGCCCGAACCCACTGTCTCCTGCTAGGGTGGCCAGAGCTGGGGATTCAGGAAGGCATTGTGGCAGGGGTGGGGGGTGCTGTTGAAGATTCTTTCAGGTGGTGAAATAAGCAGAAATGTAGGATGATCTGATGTAGCACTGAGCTTCTGATGGTGCGTTCTGGGAATGGACACGCGTCCGCAGCAGTGGGGTGGGAGCGGGTTGAGGATGAAGAAGGCTGAGTCTGTGTTTGTGAACCCCTTGGCTGACACTGATTCTCCAGAACAGGTTCCAGGCACCCAGAGGACCCCACAGGGGAGCTGCCCATCTGCAGTCTTGCTTCCTGTTCCGGACTGGGTTCAGGGTGGTTACTTTGAAACAAATGGCTCAGGGCAATAAAAAGTGAGTCAGTGCTCCCTATCCTTGCCTTGCTGGGGCCAACGATGCCACCAGCACAGAACCACCACCAGAAATGCAGACAGAAATTTACTTTGCCCAACCAAGAGGGCAAAACCTACTTGGCCAAGTGCAACACACTGAGAAATCACCCCATCTGGGTGGGCAAATTTCATTAACCAGCATGGACGCGCAGGAAGATTTTACAAGAGAGCACCCACGAACCCAGCACCCAGCTGAAGAAATAAAACAGAACAGTGCAGCTGAAGCCCCGACATGGTTCCTCCCATGGCTTCTCCTCCTCTCCTCCCGAACCCCAGCTTCGCCCAGCATGGCCTCTATTCCAGACTCCTGGTTTATCACCCCCTGCACATCCTTCTATTTGTACAACATACATGTGAATGCATAAGCAACAGAGAGGACATTTTTTAAATATTGCACAAATTGTTTCATATCACATATTCTTTTATCTGCTCATCATTGTGTTTAATAGATTTTATCTTATTTACCACTTAAAGTAGATAGTCCAGTGGCATTTGGCAGTCACAGTGTTCACATTCACCACTCTCTAGTTCCATAGCATTCATACGTTTATATGATTGAACCATATGAATTTGCCAATGTACAACTGTTTCTGACCTTGAAGAACGGCAATTTTCATATGATTCAACCTAATAACTCTAGCTTATTTTATTTCACTGTTTGGTGGTATCTCTTTATGTGACTGTACCACAATCCATTTAACCTATTGATGGATATTTATGTTGTATAGTTTGCTCTCATTTATTTATTTTCATTATTGATTATTTATCTTTTACAAACCATGGCATTCTGAAAATTCTCCTCCATGTCTCCTGGCACATGTGAAAGAGTTTCTCCTGGGGCACAGGCCCAGAAATGAATTGCTGGGTCATATTGTGTTCACATACTCAGCATTTATAGGTATTGCCAAATTGTTTGCTAGAGTGATTGTGTGAATTTACATTTCTCCAAGCAGCATAATAGATTTTCCTTTGCTCCATACTCTCAACCATATGCGGTACTGAGAGGTTTTTAAATATTCTCAATATGATGGGTGTTAAAACGGTATCTCACTGTGGCTTTATTTTTGCAGCTCTCTGATTAACTAAGAAGATTATGTTTTCATATGATTATTGCTCATTCATATTCCTTTTCTTTTAATTATTGGTTTGAATTTATTGCCATCTAATTGAATTGCTTCATTATTTTATGGAATTGTAGCATATATATTTATATATTTATTTATATAACCCTTGTCAGTTATATATGTGGCACATACCATTCCCTAGTTTGTGGATTCATTTTTTAGTTTTTCAATATTGTTTTTAATGTTTTAAAATAGGAGAAAAGGCATTTCTGCTTTGAGGAATTCACAAATGACAGATCTCTAATGGGTTAATTAAGAAGAAGGTGGGGCTTTTCAAGAAATGACTCTAGCTTCTAGTTTGAGATCATAGAAAATTCTTCCACGAAATTCTGGGCTTAAGGGCACTGATACAACTCCGTCTGACATTTTTCATGTTCTTTTGCATACATTAGGGTTTTGGGTAATGTGGAAGGAGCAGAGGATGGGGAGAGAGAGAGGCAGGATGTGGATCAGAGACAAACACTCTGCACACCACAAAACTATAAATTCTAAGCTGGTCTTTCAAGTTATTCCTAAGGAGCATCCAGAGAGCATAACAGTTTATTGGGTATTTAACTTGGTACATATGGTTTATGGGCCTCATATGTTACTGCTGCCCCATGCCCTGCAAATGTTGGGCAGGCCTGAGGATAGGAAGATGAACTATGATGTGGGGTCAAGAGGGATATAGGGGGGGCTGTCAGCGCCCCAGGCAGACCTCTTCTGACCCTTTTCCATTCCCCTCTGCACACACACTGCTCCAGCTTGCCAGCTTGTAGGGGGGGGTGGTTTGCTTCTAAAGGCTCATGCCTTGGTGTGAGGGGACTGTTCGCAGACTAGGGGAAGTGCCTGGAACATTAAGTTCTTCCTGGGGCAGCTCTTAGCCAAGAAAAGACTGGTGGGGAAGGACGGATGCCCAGTTACTTTGACTCCCGTTGAGGGGAACTCTGAGGCGTAGTTTTCGCTCCAGAGTACTCCTGCTAGGCCAGGCTGAGATGACATGTGTGGCCTCAGTGCTTTCTCCCATTCCCTGCCCTGCTTCCTACACCCTGCAGGTTTCTCCAGAGAGCAAATTCTGCAAGAATCACCTGCACAAGAATCCTCTCGGAGATAGTGTTAGTGTTATGGTTCTGTGTAGGTTTAGGTTTAGGATGAAGTTATGGTTAGCGTTAGACTTAGGATTTGGGTTTAGGGTGAAGGTTCAGCTTCTGAACACTTGACAGACCATATGCATGGGGTTGGGAGAGGCATTCTGTCCTATTTCTTATTCACCTTCTTGAAGGAAGGAAAATTACAGCATGTTCTAGGTGCCAAGGGGAATGAGGGGAGTTAATAAGCAGGAGAGGAGAGAGGGAGCTGCAAGAGAGACATCCTTGAGTAAGGAGGGTAGGATTGGCTCTTGGGAGGGGCTCAGGCGGTCGCCCACTTCTGACAGGAGCAGCAAACAAGGGCTGAGGTGGGGGCAGGTGTCGCACCACTTGGTGGTAGAGGGTGGAGTCTCTTCTAATCACTTCCCTTAGTGAAATAAGTGAGACCCAAATGAAAGTGAGGAGAGTGGGAGATGATAGAGGTCTGAAAAGTCAAAAGAAGGTGTTAAAGAGTCTGAGAAAGCAAAAAGGTGGCACGACTATGGAAATGTCGCAGGACTGCTGGCCATTTTTGTGGTTTGCGATCATTGGCTTTGAATGAGACCAGTCTGCAACGCTGTATGTTTTTACACCCGCCTCAACCAGAAATTCCAGTACAAATGTGGAGCGAGCGGACATATATGGGATTAACCGGAGTTTAGATTGCGCCCCATGAGTAGGACTGAAGAAAGGCAGGGTGGGCACAAGCGAGTTTAATGACCACACATGGACTCTGGCTGGGTAAAGAGGGAGGGAGGGAGTGAGGGCTGGTGTTGACATTGGAAAGATGGCAGTAGGGTCAGCGGACTAATTAGAGGCCCCGGTGTGCTAAAGACTGTTTTGGAGGTAGAGTCCTAAAGCAGTGAATGGGAGGAGGTGATTGTCAGAGAGAGGCATGTTTCAAATGGAGGCTTAGGTGGAGATACGGGTAATAACAGAGTTTACTGGATGCATGATTGGGAGGACATGGGGGTTAAGCTCACTTAAAAGGGGTGGGGAAGATCAAGGACAAATGCAGAGTGAAATAAGGAGAAAGTGTATGCCAAAATAGAATTATAAATAAATTAATTCTTCTTCTTTGTGTGTTTTTGTTTCTCCCAAATATTCCACAATAAGCATAATGACTATGTAAGCAGAAAACAGTTATTAAGTAAAATCAAAGATATCACCCAAAGGTAAAAAGGAAAAAAAAATTGTAAGTCAATTATTGCTGTTCACAAATGCACAGTCCACAAAGCTGAAAGTCATTCTCATTCTAGAGTTGCACTAGTATTTCCAAGCCTGTTACAGAAACATTTAATTTAAAATACATTTATATCTGGATTTGTTGTACTTGCATTTGCATTAAGAAACCTTGGAATCATCTATGGGGTAAAGAGGTGGGAGCACTGGACATAAGGTGGGCAGAACCAGGGGGTGAGACTTTTCTGGAAAACCTTTTTATATTTTCTTGTCTCTGAACACTGTAAAGACATTACCTATTCAAAAAAGCAGATTTAAAAAGTATAAATTAATACAATTTTAAAATTTTTAATAGAAAACACCCTCTTTAAAAAATTCCTAGGTGCAAAAGTTATGCTAGGAAATGGTTGTACTGCCAAATGAGTCTTTCTTTAAACAAATAATTTCCCCTGGTACTTTTTAAAAAGGGTTCAACTTTCAGAAATTCAGGGCGTATTCAGAGATACAAGTATGTCACCATATTTTTACCACATTCTTAAGATCAAATTGCAGACTTTTGACATGATCCAGGCCCTACCAGAAAAAATGTTAAATAACTTGTCACATTCAATGTATCCTCTCCAGAGGACAGTTACACTTCTTTGGAATGGCTCCAGAGGTTAGAATGAGAACCGATGATTTTAAGTACATTCCAAGGAAGCAGATTTAAATCCAACAGAGAAAAGAACAATTAAAGCTGTCCAAAAGTGAAACCAGGTGGCAAGATTGTAAACACAGGATTGCAAATCCCCCACTAACAGTGGTTGACTGGTAAATCATTTAACACTCTGAAGGATGGACCACAGGATCCCCCGGGTCCTTCTAAGTTCCCAAATCTATGACTTTGTATGTAGTGTGTGTATCCTCTGCTTGGAGAGTTAAGCAGAGGTGAGGGAGGTGGAGTAGGAGTCTGTCATGGATGGACTGCAGCAGATTTCAAATAGATTAACCACTGGCACCTGATAATAAATCTGAGGACCTCTAGCTGTGAACCCCTCTAGCTGTGGACCCTAACCCATGCCGAAGTTCAATGTAAAGTTCATCACGTTCTTCAGGCACCAGGATATGGGCACAGGAGTTGTGTGGCTGTGCTCAAATATGAAGTGGTCATACAGATGAGCCAGGCTGCACTTCCATTAATCTTCAAAAATTATCACCAAAAAGGAACGACATTCAGATATTCAGACGGCCAACAGGCACATGAAAAGTGCTCCACATCGCTAATTATCAGGGAAATGCAAATAAAACCCACAATGAGATATCACCTCACACCAGTTAGGATGGCCACCATAGAAAAGACTAGGAACAACAAGTGCTGGCAAGGATACAGAGAAAGGGGAACCCTCCTACCCTGCTGGTGGGAATGTAAGCTAGTTCAACCATTGTGGAAAGCAATATGGAGGTTCCTCAAAAAACTAAGAATAGAAATACCATTTGACCTGGGAATTCCACTCCTAGCAATTTACCCAAAGAAAACAGCTTCTCAGATTCAAAAAGACATATGCACCCCCATGTTTATTGCAGCACTATTTACAATAGCCAAGATATGGAAGCAAACTAAGTGTCCCTCAGTAGATGAATGGATAAAGAAGATGTGGTACATATACACAATGGAATACTATTCAGCCATAAGAAAGAAACAAATCCTACCATTTGCAACAATTTGGATGGAGCTAGAGCGTATTGTGCTCATTGAAATAAGTCAGGCAGAGAAAGACAAATACCAAATTATTTCCCTCATTCGTGGAGTATAACAATGAAGCAAAACTGAAGGACCAAAATAGCGGCAGACTCAGAGACTCCAAGAAGGGACTAGTGGTTACCGAGGGGGAGGGGTGGGGAGGGAGCGAGAAGGGGACTGTGGTGTGTCATGATTGGTGCACATGGTGTGTGTGGGGTCACAGGAAAGACAGTGTAGCTCAGAGAAGACAAATAGGGATTCTGTGGCATCTTACTATACTGATGGACAGTGACTGCAATGAGGTATGGGGGAGGGACTCGATAATAAGGGTGAATATAATAACCACATTGTTTTTCTTGTGAAACTTTCATAAGAGTGTATATCAATGGTGCCTTAATAAAATAAAGGAATGACATTCAAAAATGAAGATGGAAGATTCACATACCCTGAGAATAAATCTACAAACACATAAAGGTCCAAGAATTCAAGGTTGAGAACAACTTGACTAGATCATTCAGAAAGTATTTGACCTGGAAGATTTTGTGAATCAGGTATGGTACAAAAGTTATCTATAAAATGAGGTAAATTTCTAATTTGGTTCACCGCAGTGGAGTCTTGACCACTGACAAGGGGCTGCTGTCTAGCAGGATTTGCCATTGTGTTACATTATTTCAGTGTCTCTTCTGATTGGTCAATGACCACAGTGTACCAGCTGCTAATATGTTCAAATCACCTGAGCATTGGCAAAGTATGATGTATTGCTCAGGGAAATCCCCATGATATCAAACCTCTCCACTCATGGCAAGTCCCTGAAGCAGAGGCCAGTAGGAGCTGTGGTGACTAACAGCGTTAATAATAATAAACACCAGTTTATTAATTTAATTATCATTATTATTAAATATTAAATAACTAAAACTTGCATAATATCCTATCAAATGTTTTGTGCCCTTCATTTTGTTTGGTAGAAGCCAAACTTTTGAAAAAGAAAGAAAAAATTAACTATAGCTCTTGTATTTGAGCAAAACTAGGCGAAATATACTGAAACTTTACTCAATCTGTCCATTTCCTTCATAAACGTCTGGACAGTGGCCAGTCCAGTCAATGGCTGTAGCCACTGCCAAATAGCTGTGACCAAATTACCTCTTCTTGTTCATGGGCCCTAAATTCACTCATACACACAGACACACATATACACAGAGACAAGGGACAAGTGTGTACATGTTCCATTTAGGAGAACTGAGTCAAGACAACTACACTCTTGGTCTGTGTAGACCCATGACTCACAGTCCTAAGTGTCTACTGACTCCTAAAGTGTTTGCCAGAGGCCTCTACAAAGAAAGTTCATGGACACTTCCTGATTCTAGAATTTAACTTTGCACAAGCACTAAATTCCAACAAAACAAAAATATGAACTAGATCACAGGCTTACACATCAACCCCCCCCCCCACCCCAAAACGTTTCTGGTCAAGGAGAGCTCACCAGCAGTGTTTTGTCTGGCTGAATTCAGAGCTAAGAGCTGGCCTTGTTCCTGCTGGGTGCACTCAGAGCCAGTGATGGAGGAACCAGCACTTCAGTCAGAGGATGTCAGTGGGTATCACTGGTATTGATTTGTGCCTTAAAGTCAGCTGGAATTAGATGCAAAGGAACTCAAACTCTGCAATTTACATTTAGATTACTACCAGAAGACTGTCACTTAAAGGCCTGTATGCACCTCAGCACAATTAGATTTAAATGGATATATACATTAACCCCTCCTTAATCCCTCCCAATAGATGAATATTTTCTCTATTTTATAGATTAGGCTCAAAAAACAGCTAGATTTAGTGTCTCAGAATAAGGACTCCCAGGGCAAAATGGAAACCCAAAGGTTCTATCTCCAGATCCTTTGCTCTTTCCTTTGTACCACACCATCCTTCATTTGCATAGAAGGACTATTAAGTGGCCAAAAGCTGTATATATCCAACTGGACAAAGACCATAACCACCAGCTGTCAGCTTTGACTTGTATGAACAATGGCTTTGGGAGACCATCCTGGCATATGTATTAGATTCACTTCCTTCATCAAGCTACACTGAAATCCATGCAATTACTGGCTACATCATAACAAAGTTCATATGAATATTTCTCATAGCAAATTCACCATAAGTTAATTTGACTTTCACAGAAATAATTATAAAATCAGGCGCTACTGAGAGTTACTTTTCTTTATTCTTTGACATCTTTCATGAGCATCTACATATCCAAGGAAATGTTCATATGCTTGTTATACCTCTTGACAGCCCAGTTCACTTAAATGGGAATAATCCCTGGAGAACTGGAGCAAATTGCTTTGCCTCCTTGGGCCTCAGCTTCCTCATCTATAAATGAAGGACTTCCCATCTTTCTCCTCTAGGAATTAAAAAAAAATTCTTCTTGAAATAGAAAAAAATTTTTTTGCATATATAGAAATGTTCAAATCCTTACTTTAAAAAGCATCAAGGCTTTCATACAGAGCCACCCCTTCCACAAGGCATAGTCAGACACCTCTGCAGCTGAGGGAGCAATGACCCTGAGAACAGCTTCAGTCCCTCAGGCTGCCTCTCTCCTCATCCTTTGGACTAGAGTTGCAAAGGCTGTTTATGGTAGAGGAGGGTGTTTATGGCAGTTAACACAGTGCAGCTGCCAATCCCAAGGACCTCTGGCCAAGAGATATGATACACTTCGGATTGAGTCCTGATTAAGCCACACCTGAAGCCAGAACTACACACTCATGTGTTTTCAGGTGAAAGAGGCAATACATTCTATTCTTTGCTTTAGTTGGTTTGAGTTGGATGTTCTGTCACTGGCGTCTGAAAGGTTCTGAGCAACATGGAATTTAACATCAGGTTGTAAAGTCTGTGCTCCCAGAGTGGCTCAGTGTGTCTCTCTTCACACTGAACCATCATCTTCCTAGAGCCAACCTGTTCCCAACTCAAGGGAAACCATCCTGTAGGAACATCTTCTTTACACTAAAGCAGGAAATAGGCATGGCATAGACCAAATTTCTACATTAGCAGATGTGCAGAAGGGATCAGATGGTCAGTGAACCATGATCTCATCAACATCCAATGTCCAAAACAAGGCCATGCAGCGGGGACCCAGAATTATAATAAGAGATGGTTATATAGAGAGAAACTCTAAGTTCACTCTAGGCTAAGAGCAGCGGTTCTTAGAGGTAAAGGGTGAAAGGGTCCTTTTAGCTGCCCGGCTCACTTGCTCGCAAAGAAGAACACGAGAACTCCGTCAGCATGATTTTATTCCCTGTAAGACAAACAGGCAGAGTGGCTGTCTCAAAAGAGAGAGAGCAGCAGCGGCAGCAAGGGGGTGCTGCTTATATAGGAATTCAGGGCCTTGGTGAGCAGGATGGTGGCCTTGAGACTTCTGAGAAACAGAAACTGCTGCAGATGATAGGGAACCTAGAAACTGCTGTGGGGGACTTAGAAACTGCTGTAAGTGATAAGGAGCCACTGCACCCAGAGGCTCAAGGTTGTGTGTTAAAGGGAACCTAACAAAGGGAACCTTAGAATGTACCTGGTCTCACTTTTACCTTCACAGATGCACGAACAAAGGCCAAATACTTTTTCCTCAGGGGCTTCAATTAAAGCCAAGAGTACAACCCAAGGCTTCAAAAAAGAAAGTATTCTAATATTTAGACTTGTCAAAAAGAAAAAAGAAGAAAGAATTTGAATTTGTTATGTCAGAAAATTGGGCATTTCTGGATTCCCAAGACTCAAGATGGCGGAGTAAGAAGGCAAGAAGGAAACCTCCTCCATCACACACACAGGAAGCAACTACAGCAACTACAATGAAACCTGAAGAGGACCTGAAGACTGCAGAACAGACCCCCTACACCTGGAGAAGGAGAGGAGACCACACAGAAGAGGGTAAAGTGGCAGAGCCGTGACCGAGCAGACCCAAGCCTTTCCACCAAACAAGCCCACAGGCAGGAGGAAGAGGAACTGAGCAGGGAGGGAATAGGTGCTCAGGAACTCTGCACACCTGGCCATGGAAATCTGCTTCAGGAACACAAGTCCACATGCATTGGGTTCTGGTAATTAGTGGGGCTGGACACTGGGCACAGTTGGAACACTCTGGGAGGCTAAGACACCAGCTGCCTGTGGAGGACAGGCATCCTCCACTAATCCTGCCAAGACCCAACACAGAGCAGCAGTTTGAAAGATTTTCCAGGAGTGGGAGGGGTGTCAGAGTGCTGAGGGTTGGATGGAGCTATCTCCTCAGGAGAAAGGACAGGTAGACGATACCTCCCCAGCCCTCCCTCAGCCCAACAGGTGAAACACACTCAGAAAGCCCTGATGCTGCATCTCCCTCCCTGGCAGCTCTGCTCTGAGGCACCTCCCTGCTCATTGCCAACACACCATCCCACTCGGCCCAGCAACATCAGACTGGCAGGCAGAGGGAGACTCTCCCAGGTTTCACAGCCCTGTTTCAGCCTAACTGGGGAGACACCTGTAGAAGCCAGCTCTGAGGACTCCTTCCTCCCCACAGGTGGCCAAGCCAAGTGCTGCACACCTCACTACTGCTAGGGGGCACCCCTGGGACTCGATGCTGGGGCAGCTGTGTACTGCCACAGCACACTACCTGCTCTGTAGCCAGCAGCCCGCCCGCCACACAACTTGCTACCTCTGCCAGCCCCTCATGCACACATCTTCGCGACATGCACGGCGTGCTGCCTCTGCGAACCCACAGGCCCTTGCACCCCACAACTCACTGCTTCAGTGACCCTGCATGCCCACCCACTGTGTGATTCGCCACTGCTGTGCACCCAAGCGCCCTCCCACCATGTGGTTTGCCACCAGTGCCAAGCACCTGCGGGCTCCTTCACCAGGAGCCCATGCACCCTGCCACTGTGCAGCTCACCAGGCGACCACTCTGCCCACCCTGTTAACACAGCAGCCCTGCCATAGCTGCAGGGCAGGCAGAGGGAGGCCCCGACCACAATGATCCCAGCAGAACCACTGCTCTGACCACTAAGTCTGGCTGAGCCAAACCACTGGTCTCAGCAGACTGAGATAAACCACTGCCAGCAGACAGACAGAAAGGTGACCCATCCATTGCCTACTAACAGCATCTGGGGCTCCACAGCAAGGAGAACCAGGAACTGGAGAGGAAAGAGTCCTAAGCTTCTGGGCCCCGCAGGATGCCTTCTTCATAAGGCCATTACTCTCTAGATGAGGAATCATAGCAGATCCATCTAATTCAAAGGAAGAAACACAGACACCCTGACAAAATAAGTGGGCACAGAAATATCTTCAAAACAAAACTACAGGATAAGACAACAGAAAGAAGGCTAAATGAAATAGAGATAACCAATCTCCTTGATAAAGACTTCAAAGCATAAATATGCTCACTGATCTGCAAAGATGTATTAAAGATCTCAGGGAGGACTTCAGTAAAGAGACACAAGAGCTGAAGAATACAGTAACTGAAATTAAACACAAAATGGAGGGAATGAATAATAGATGGCTGCAAGACAATCAATGAGATGGAAAGTAGAGAACAGGAACACAACAAAGCTGAGGAATAGAGAGAAAAAAGGATCTCTAGGAATGAAAGAATGATAAGAGAGCTGTGTGACCAATAAAAAAAACCACAATATTTGCATAATAGGGGTAACAGAAGGAGAAGAGAGAGATAAAGGGATAGAAAGCCTTTTGGGGGAAATAATTGCTGAAAATTTCCCCAATCTGGGGAAGAAATAAACACTCAGGACATGGAAGTACAAAGAGGCCCTAACAAAAGGAACCCCAGGAACACAATACCAAGAGATATAATAATTAAAATGGCAGAGATTAAGGATAAGGAGCAAGTATTGAAAACAGCCAGAGAGAGAAAAAGATTACTTATAAAGGAAACCTCTTCAGGCTATCAGCAGACTTCTTAGCAGAAACTTTACAGGCCAGAAGGGAGTGGCATGAAATATTTAACATACTGAAACAGAAGGATTTTCAACAAGAATCCCCTATCCAAAAAGATTATCATTCAAATTTGAAGGAGGGATTAAATAATTTCCAGATAAACAAAGGCTCAAAGAATTTATAACAAAACCAGCATTACAGGATATGTTAAAGAGACTGCTCTAGCTGGAAATGTTCCTAAGGCTGAATAGTTTACACCAGCGACATTAAATCCATTAAAGGTAGTAGACCAATCAATTACTAAGCAAGCTAGAAATTAAAACAAGAGTAGCAAAACCAACTACACACAAAATCAATCAAAGGATACACAAAAAGTGCAGATTATGACATCTAATACATTAAGTGTGGAGGAGGAGGAAGAAGAAAAAGAAGTACTTTTAGATTGTGTTTGAAATAGAGCAATCAGCAACCTTAACACACCACTGTTATATAGTCAGAAAGCTATCCTTTAACCTTTGATAACAAACATAAAGCTTATAATAAACACACAAAAAATTTAAAAAGAGAAATCCAGTCATAACACTAAAGACAACCATTAAACAACAAGAGAAAAGTTTAAGAGAGGAAGAAAGGAACAGAGAGGAGCTATAAAAACAACCAGAAAACAATTAATAAAATGGCAATAAGTGCATACCTATCAATGATAACCTTAAATGTAAATGGACTGAATGCACCAATCAAAAGACATAGAGTGGCAAAATGGATAAAGTAACAAGACCCATCTATATGCTGCATACAAGAGACTCATTTCAGACCCAAAGACATACACAGACATACACTTCAAACTATACTACAAAGCCACGGTACTCAAGACAATTTGGTACTGGCACAAGAACAGAACCATAGACCAATGGAACAGACTAGAGAGCCCTGATATAAACACAACCATATATGGTCAATTAATATACAATAAAGGAGCCATGGACATACAATGGGGAAATGACAGCCTCTTCAACAGCTGGTGTTGACAAAACTGGACAGCTACATACAAGAGAATGAAACTGGATTATTGTTTAACCCCATACACAAAAGTAAACTCAAAATGGATCAAGGTAATATGGGTAAATGTAGTAATCACATTGTTTTTCATGTGAAACCTTCATAAGAGTGTATATCAATAATACCTTAATAAATTTTTAAAAAATGGATCAAGGAACTGAATGTAAGTCATGAAACCATAAAACTCTTAGAAAAAAACATAGGCAAAAATCTCCTGAATATAAGCATGAGCAACTTCTTCCTGAATGCATCTCCTCAAGCAAGAGAAACAAAAGCAAAAGTGAACTCATGGGACTTCATCAAACTAAAAAGTTTCTGTACGGCAAAGGACACAAACAACAGAACAAAAAGGCATCCTACAGTATGGGAGAATATATTTGTAAATGACATATCAGACAAGGGGCTAACATCCAAAACATATAAAGAACTCACATGCCTCAACTCCCAAAAAGCAAATAACCCAATAAAAAATGGGCAGAGGATATGAAGAGACAGTTCTCCAAAGAAGAAATTCAGATGGCCAACAGACTCATGAAAAGATGCTCCACATCACTAATCATCAGGGAAATGCAAATTAAAACCACAATGAGATATCACCTCACACCAGTAAGGATGGCCAACATCCAAAAGACTAAGAACAACAAATGCTGGCGAGGATGCAGAGAAAGGGGAACCTTCCTACACTGCTGCTGGGAATGTAAGCTAGTTCAACCATTGTGGAAAGCAATATGGAGGTTCCTCAAAAAACTAAAAATACAAATACCATTTGACCTGGGAATCCCAGTCCTTGGAATTTACCCAAAGAATACAACTTCTCAGATTCTCATAAGAGAAATTAAAGAAGATACAAATAAGTGGAAATCTATCCCATGCTTGTGGATAGGAAGAATTAATATTATCAAAATGTTCATCCAGCCCAAAGCAATTTACAGATTCAATGCAATCCCTATCAAAATTCCGACAGCATTTTTCAATAAACTAGACAAAATAGTTACAAAATTCATATGGAACCACAAAAGACTCCGAATAGCAAAAGTAATCCTGAGAAAGAAGAACCAAGCAGGGCAGATGGGGAGGGTTATGCTCCCTGACTTCACTCTACCATAAAGCTACAGCAATCAAAATAATATGGTACAGGCCAAGAACAGATCCATAGATCAATGGAACAGACTAGAGAGCCCAAATACAAACTCACACATATATGGTTAATTAATATATGATAAAGAAGCCATGAATATACAGTGGGGAAAAGACAGCCTCTTGAACAACTGGTGTTGGGAAAACTGGACAGCTACATGCAAAAGAATGAGACTGGATTACTGCCTAACTTCATACTCAAAAATAAATTCAAAATGGATCAAAGACCTGAATGTCAGACATAAAACCATAAAACTCTTAGAAGAAAACATAGGTAAAAATCCCTTGAACATAAACATGAGCAACTTTTTCCTGGACACATCTTTTCAGGCAGGGGAAACAAAATAAAAAGTGAGCAAGTGGGACTACATCACACTAAAAAGCTTCTGTACAGCAAAAGACAACATCAGCAGAACAAAAAGGCAAGCTACAGCATGGGAGAATGTATTTGCAAATGATTTTTCTGATAAGGAGTCAAAATCCAAATTATTTAAAGGACTCAAATGCTTCAACACCCCCCAAAAAAGAAACCTATTAAAAAATGGGCAGAGGACCTTAACAGACATTTTTCCAAAGAAGAAATATAAATGACAAACAGGCATATGAGAAGGTGTTTCACATTGCTAATCATCAGGGAAATGCAAATCAAAACCACAGTGAGATACCACCTCACACCTGTTAGAATGGCCACTACCCAAAAGACAAGAAATAACAGGTGCTGGCAAGGATATGGAGAAAAGGGAATATCCTACACTGTTGGTGGGAATGTCAATTGGTGAAGCCACTGTGGAAAGCAGCATGAAAATTACTCAAAAAACTAAGAATAGAAGTACCATTCAGTCCAGGTATTTGACTCCTAGAATTTACCCAAAGAAAAGAAAATCCCTGATTCAAAAAGATACATGCACCCCTATGTTTATTGCTGTATTATGTACAATAGCCAAGAAATGGAAGCAACCTAAGTGTCCATCAGTAGATGAATGGATAAAGAAGATGTGGTACATATACACAATGGAATATTATTCAGCCATAAAAAGAAAAGAAATTCTGCCACTTGAAACAACATGGATGGATCTAGAGGGCATTATGCTCAGTGAAATAAACCAGGTGGAGAAAGACAAATACATATGATTTCACTCATTTGTGGAATATAAATACAAAGCAAGACAGAATGAACAAAACAGAATAGACTCATAGCCACTGAGGAGGGAATGGTGGTTACCATGGGGCAGGTGTCAGGTGGGTGGGTGGGGAGGGTGAGGGAGATAAAGGGGCACAAAAATTATCAATCATAATGTAGGTTGGTCACAGGGATAGTAGTACAGCATGGAAATATAGTCAGTGATTCTGTAACATCTTCCTATGTTGACAGATAGTAGCTGTACTACTGGGGGTGAGGATTTAATAATATGGGTAACTGTGGAACCACTGTGTTGTATACCTGAAACTAATATAAGACAGTATATGAATTTTTTTATTTTTATTTTTAATTTTGCTATTATTAATATACAATTACATGAGCAACATTATGGTTACTAGACTCCCCCTATTATCAAGTCCCCACCACATACCTAATTGCAGTCACTGTCCATCAGCATAGTAGGATGTTATAGAATCACTACTTGTCTTCTCTGTGTTATACTGCCTTCCCCGTATTCCCCCACCCCCACTACATTATGTGTACTAATTGTAATGCCCCCTTTTCCCCCTTTTCCCTCCCTTCCCAACCCTCTTCCCCAGTCCCTTTCCCTTTGGTAATTGTTAGTCCGTTCTTGGGTTCTGTGAGTCTGCTGCTGTTTTTGTTCCTTCAGTTTTTTCTTTGTTCTTATACTCCACAGATGAGTGAAATCATTTGATACCTGTCTTTCTCTGCCTGGCTTATTTCACTGAGCATAATATCCTTTACCTCCATCCATGTTGTTGCAAATGGAAGGATTTGTTTTCTTCTTATGGCTGAATAATATTCCATTGTGTATATGTACCACATCTTCTTTATCCATTCATCTACTGATGGACACTTAGGTTGCTTCCATTTCTTGGCTATTGAAAATAGTGCTGCAATAAACATAGGGGTGCATCTGTCTTTTTCAAACTGGGATGCTGCATTCTTAGGGTAAATTCCTAGGAGTGGAATTCCTGGATCAAATGGTATTTCTATTTTGAGTTTTTTGAGGAACCTCCATACTGCTTTCCACAATGGTTGTACTAATTTACATTCCCACCAGCAGTGTAGGAGGGTTCCCCTTTCTCCACATCCTCGCCAACATTTGTTGTTGTTTGTCTTTTGGATGTTGGCCATCCTTACTGGTGTGAGGTGATATCTCATTGTGGTTTTAATTTGCATTTCTCTGATGACTAGTGATGTGGTACATCTTTTCATGTGCCTGTTGGCCATCTGAATTTCTTCTTTGGAGAAGTGTCTGTTCAGCTCCTCTGCCCATTTTTTAATTGGCTTATTTGCTTTTTGTTTGTTGAGGTGCAAGACTGTATATGAATTTTTAAAAAACTTTGTGGTCATCTTTCATGGAGAGAAATTGAAGAATAAAAAAAAAAGAAAGAAAATAGGGCATTTCCTATTATTGAAATGAAAGGCCAGCCCACTGTCACTGACTCTTATGCTGGGTGGGAGGTTGGAAGATATGACCAGAGGTTCTCTTCAAGTCTAAGAGTTAAGGAAAACTATGATCATAAAAGTTCTTCCTGTGGCACCGGGAATATTATTTTTTTACGTAGTGTGTAAACAGGCTGGGGCATCTGTCTCTGTCTTCCAAATCCGTCCACTTTTTGACTCACATCGTTGTTGACAACAGTGAGGATGGATAAGATATCTTCATGTCTGTCGGCAAAAAAGCATACATATTTTCAGTCAGGAGACAGAAATCATGTACCAGGTCATAGGAAGAAACCCTAAAATGTGACTTCTTAATCTAACATGCTAAAATTCTAACTGGAATCTGCCAAATATAAAGAAATATTTCTTTTGAAATTTAAAAATAAATTCTAACATAAAAATTTTCAATTCTACATTTAATATTAAAGAACATTATAATAACCACATCTTGCATTTTTAGGTACTTGGTCCACAAAGTAATTTTGCATATAATTATTTTTCCATGTTTTTCCTCCAAGCTGGTGGATGGATGGATGGACAGATAGATAGAGATGATCACAGAGATGAAATAAGAAGAAGATAGGACAAAGAAAAGAAAAACTATGTAGACGTGATAGAGATAGAGATAGCATTCTATTAATAATGCCCAATATCTTTGGTTGAGGGAGGGATAAAAGATCAACATGACATGATTCCTGACCCTAAACACTTAGAATGCAGACATGAGACATGTGCCAAGGATGGCATAGACACAAAATTCATAATACAAGGCAGAATGGGATAAACACCATATGAAAAGTAGGTCAAAGTTCCACTACAAGTTCAGAGGAGAAAGACAGCACTTCTGGCTGAAAGGGAAGGCTCCGTAGAGGAGGTAGCAGTTGAGCCTGGGCTTGCAGGATGTTTAACATGTACCAGAATGTTCCAGGGGTGGGCAATATATATCATTGGAAGCAAAGCACAGGCTCTGGAGAAAGAACTCAAGTCTGAATCATGACTCCATCGCTCACTGACTGTGGTCTTACGGAAGTGTACTTATTTTATTAGGCGTCAGTTTTCTCAGCTCTAAAATTAGTACCATCACAGTACCCACTTTAGGGACTGTCATGAGGAGTAAATGAGCTAATATATATAAAGCACTTAGAACATAATATTCCCATTGGCCATCATTTTCAGTATTTTTAGCATTACTACTATTTATCATCATCACCAATTATTTTTCAGGTGGGAATGCAGGCCCTGCCTGATTCCTTGTCCTTACGTCCTGCCTCACACTAGCTGTTCTTTCTGTCCCCAGATCTTCCTGTGGCTGGCTTCTAACCATCATTCAATCTCACCTGAAATATAACCTCTACCAAGAAGCCTTCTCAAGCAGTTCCCTGCCCCACTCTCTATCTCATTATCCTGTGTTGCTTTATTCATAGCAGGTATCATTTCCAAAAATTACCTTTTTAATTTAAATATTCATTTACATTTTTATTATCTGTCTTCATCTCTCTGGCATATAAGCTCCATGGTGAAGAGGTATTTTTTCTCTCCACCCCTGACCCCTAGCTCAGTACCCAGTATAGTAGGCACAGAGTAGGCCCTTAATAATATCGCCTTGTCACTGAAGCACAGGACATTGGTCTGTGATGGCTATTGTGGGAATGGAGTGGTTGGCAAAAAAAGAGAGAAAAACTAAGGTGACTCAAGGTTCCAATCCTGAATTCCCAATCCTGTGGCCAATTCCTAGACATGGGGGTTCAGGAGTAGGAGCTTTTGGAGAGGGCTGGGCAGATGACTTCAGGGCTGTGCATACCAAAGGTGAGGTCCACAGGCAACACATAGGTGGGATGTCGGACAGGCTACAAGAAATGTGTAGGAATGACCTGAAGAATGAGCTTGACTCATTCATTCATTCATTGGTCCATCAAATATTTATCAGTCTCAACTATATGTCAGATACTCTGTCAGGTCCTGAGGTTATAAAGTTGAATGAAACAATTGTGCCCTCCAGAAACTCAGAGATGAATGGGCTAAAGATGGCAATTTGGGAGACATTTTCTGGGAGGTGCTATGGCCTCCAGATATAGCAAAAATTGCCAGAAGGGGCTAGAGAGAGAGGAGAAGGGGGTCCAGGGCAGAACCTTGTTGAAGGCCCATTTCCAAGTGCCATGTAAGGAATATATGACACAGACAGAAGGGAGTTGGCAGAGCAGTGTCAGCAAACCGAGAATATTGTAATGCCCGAGGCAGCACATAGGCATAGTCAATGTGAGTGACTGATGAATGACCAAGGGAATGACTCAGTTAAAGACTCCCATGCCTTTACTGATGCTATTCCCTCTGCCCAGCATGTCTTTCACTCCAATTATTTACCTAACATCTAGTTGTCACCTCTGGATGCTCCCCTGATCCTCCAAATCTAGGTGAGGCACTGTAACCCAGCCTAAAGGAGTTAAAAGCAGGTCCCTAGCTCCTGCAGGGGAATTAGAAACTGGTTTCTAGCTCCTTGCAGGCCACCAAGTGGATGTGGCAACATTCTTTGTGGGTCTGTTTTGTTCCTGGAGTTTAGAGATGGAGTTTGAAGACAACCTAAGGAGGAAAATTGAATACTCCTTTATGCCCAAGATCTTTATCAACACTCCCTTTTAGATTCATAGGGATAACTTTATCTGGTGACCTTGAGTCAACCCAGGAATGTGCATCAGACTTTGGATTGCAAAACTGATGACTGGAGAGACAACACCAAGCCCGAAAGCTATGTGTTTGCTGAAGAATTTCCTTTCCCCTCTTCCTTCTCATTTATCCTATATAATCAGCCACTGCAGCAGGCTAACAAGATGAGTCTTCAGGACAACAGTCCTCCCATCTTGCAACTTGCTGGCTTGTTGAATAAAGCTCTTTCTCTACTTCTGTCTCAATATATACGCTGAATCAAGAGGTAGCATAACTGAATGCGGTTACTGAACTAGTTCTTTATGTTCCCGTAACACCTTGGCTTTACAATGCGTATTTACCAGCAGGGGATGCTCTTCCCCATGTTTTTCTATCCCTGTAGATTGGGAGCAACTTGAGGGCAAGGTCTGTGTCTTTTCAAATTCTGTATCATCCTTTCCAGTTACATGCTGGTGCTCAATACAGGTTGGATAGATGGATGGTGGATGGATGGATGGATGGATGGATGGATGGATGGTTGGATGAATAGATAGATGAATGGATGATGGATGGATGGATGAATGGACAGATGGATGCATGCAGGAGTAGATGAGTGAATAGATGAACAGGTAGATGGGTGGAACAATTCAAAACTCTTACCTGGGGACCAAGTCCTTCAGATGATTGCACAGAGATTGAATATACCAGCTGCCTTCCAGCGTATGCCTATAGGCCACGTAGCCAGGGACAGTGGCCAAGCCAAGAAGAAAATCCGCCTCGTTGGGAACACTATACACAAGGGGAGGGTGTGCATGCTCAGCATTTATAGCATCTGCTTCAATGAATACAGAAGGTTGTATCGCTTTACCTTGACAGGCCTGGATGAAAAAGAGTTTGGGTTTGTGGGCCAGACCAGGGCACTGCTGGGCTGTGAAGTGAGACATGATCTCTCCAATGGGAATGATAGCCTCATCTGAAGAGTAAACAGCTCCACATTTCCCATGGGTCAGAGCGAAGAACACAAAGCAGTCCCCATCAGCATTGCCTGGGTGGCTCTTAAATTCCTGCAGAATCTCTTCCAGGCATTTTTTAGTCACATTATTGTATGTATATACACTGAACCCAAGCCACTGAAACACGCTCTTCAGGCACTCTGTAAAAAATGAGAGAGGGAAACTGAAATAAAATGAAACTAACAGCTATAAAAACTGCATAGCAAATAGCCTGTAGCTTTGGATTTTTTTCACTTTCTTAACAATTAAATTTTACAACTAACCTGCTTTCTTATAGTACCCACAGTGCTATCACAATGGTCCTGAAAGTCATTGGGGCCTCAGTTTCATCCCATTTCAAAATGAGGAAGTCAAGGCCCCATGACTCTCCCTTAGCCAGAAACCTGGTTAGTGGTGGAGCCAGAGCCCAAACCCCAGATTTCTTGTGCTGACTGAGAACATTCACCTGCAAAGCCCTAAATGGTTAAGAGACTCTGGTAACTCATTAACCAGCTGGTGACACCCCACAGTGCTACGCTCTGAATGTTTGTGTCCCCCCAGAATTCATATGTTAAAATTCTAACCCCTAAGGTGAGGGTATTAGGAAGTGGGGTGTTGGGGAAGGTGATTGGGTCAAGAGGGTGGAACCCGTAAAGAAACCCCGAAAAGCTCTCTTGCCCCTTTGGCCAACTGAGGTTATAGAGGGAAGCTGTTCATCTGGAAGTGGGTTCTCGTCAGACACTGAAATGGCAGAGCCTTGATTTTGGACTTCCCAGCCTCTGAAACTGTGAGAAATAAATGTTGTTTATAAGCCATCTAACCTGTGGTATTTTGTTACAGTAGCCTGGATGGACTAAAACACCAGAGATATACAAGAGGCTTAGAAACATGATTATCATCCTTACACTTAAATAGAAGATAAAAGTCACAGAAAGAAAATGTGAAAATAAAATACATTTTAAGACACCCCAACTTGCATTTGATACACTATTCCAGACTTTCTTACCAGCATCTACATTGGTCCCTGTTCTATGTGGCAGTGAGGTAAAGCTGTAGTTGTTGACAATGACACAGTGTCCTCTGTGTTTCCGATCCATCCTGTACATATCTGCCTTCTTGAAAGAAGAAGAAATAGAACCACTTATTGGGGAATTCTCATTTTAAGGGTTTAATGTTTCCAACCAACCACTCCATTTATCAGAACCAAAGGCACAGTGTTCTCAAGATTCTGGTCCTGGTCTGGAATTAACCAACCTATTCCAACGTCCTGATTAAATTCCAGGTCCTGATTAAAACTCAGACTTCACCTGGTTTGATCGTAGAAATGTCAATTCTCAGTATTAAGTAGCGGAAGATGTACTTTAACTTCGGCAAACTCAGGGATTCTGCAAAAGCATGTTCCTTTTTGGATTAGCAAAGTGAAGAAAGCAGAGGTAAGGATCTATGAAGATGACAAAAATTTCGTAATTTCTTATTCCGATAATAGGGTTCTGGAGTAATTTGATTTCTCTGAGAACCGAGAAATCTCTTTCATAGAGGCACAGTGGGAATTTTTAATATGTGCAATTATTTTTGAAGGCTGTAAACAGCATGTTTTTACAAATTAGCTGAGCTGGCTCCAGCAGACCTCTAGGTGGCTAAAGTGATCTCCTGAAAACATGATACCTCTTTGATCCAAGCAGAAAAGAAGTGGCTTCAGTGGATTAAAAAAATTCCCTTCTCCGGAAATAATTCAAAGGGTATGTTTGACTTGTAGGCAAAATGCAGTTAACATTGTGATGAAAGTGAACTAAGATGAGTCAGGGGCCATTAAGGAAATAGATCTATGGTGTCCTCCTCCCTGAAACCACTGTTCTCAGAAGAACATTAAACTTTGTATTCTGTTAAACACAAACATCCTGGACAAACATCTCCTTCCTGGAGACAAAGTGGACTTTTTGCTTAGTGAAGAGCCTTAGCAACCAATGATGTACAGCTACTGTCGCTAATTGTATCCCTACAACCTCAAATACATGCAAGTAAATACAGCTTTGCCTTTTTCTGGTCACATACAGAAAGGGTGATAGTACAGCTTCCATAGCCAAAGGTCAACACACTTCTGACTGACACAGAAAAAGGTGGGAAGGGCAGAGATAATTACAGAGAGAGGAAAAAGAACCGAGACAGAAACAAACAGCCCTGAGCTCTCTGAGTTATGAGGGGCTAGAGGGGGTCTGGAGAAGACCTGAGGAAACTGTCCAAATCTTTGTGCTGGTTTCAGAAGTTAGAGTGTCAACAGATGCTCCTAACATCTCCATGGAGCCCACAAAAGGTGGGGATCTGTGCTTCTCTACATCAAGTCTAGCCTTTTGGCTCTCATCCTGTGTGAATTTCCTGCATGTCATGTATTTCCTGCGTCCTCAACAGGAGGGGTCCTGGCAAGATGTGCCTGCAGGGAGTAATGGTTGGAGTTTCTAATACCCTTTTTATACTTGGATCAGTATGGCAGGACGAGATATGTTTGATATACACCAAGCAATTTGACGTGCCTTGCTGTCCCTTAGAAATAGAAGTACTCAGACTCTTCAAATACATTTCCTCAAATGCTCAGATTTCCTTACAAAGGATGCGCTGGGAGTTAAGGTCACATGAATCAGTTCGAGTGTTCCGGCTAGAAAGCTTGGCTGGACTGAGTCAGGATTTATCTGCCACGGGATAGAAGCTGGGTGGACACCAAGAAAAAAAAACAGGAAGAGTAAAAGAAAAGCCCAGAGACCCAGTGTGGACCCGACAAAAACCAGCCCAGCGCCCTGGGATTAATTCAGGCCTGCCTTTGTCATCGGCTGACGATTGCCCCGCTCCGAACTATTTTTTCACACTTCCTGGTTCCTCTGAATGAAAACCCAGCATAGAGGGGAAGCCAATGATGGGTTATTTGTTACATGACAATAACAGGAAAAGGAAACTTTGAAGCTTTTCTTTACCCAGGCCCAAGTTTTCAGTAGAATCCAGCAAATTTTGGCCTCATCTCTGAGGCCCAACTTATAACCATATTAAGGGCCACTCCTGGGTGCTCAGCTCAGGCTGAGTAGGTCCAGTACTCCTTAGACCAGAGAAAATGCCAAAGGGAGACAAGCTGCCATCGGCCAGAGCACCTGTAAATTCCTGCTCACCTTGGGAACAGATAAAGCTCCAGGGCAGTTATATCTAAGGGCTGAAACAGCAGAATTGCAAAATGGAAAGAAAGTCACATATGTTTCAGAAAATGAAAACTGTCTCCTGAGCTCCTGAAGCTACATGGTGGTGGAGCCAGGTCTTTGGAGGGTGAATTCTAGAGTTAGACTGCTGGGCTCACCCAGCTCCACTCCCTTCTAGCCATGTGACCTTCAGCAAAGTACTAAACTTTTTGGGTCTCCATTTCCTCCTCATTGGGTGAGAATAACAGAGGTACCTATCTCCAGGTGATTGCAAGATTCAGTGAGGTAAGACTCACAAAGCTCTTAGAGCAGTGCCTGGCACATGACAAGTGCTCTGTAATAGTAACTCTCATCAACATCCTATCATGCAGCCTCCCAGTTAGGCGGAAAGACAGATTTCTAGGAAAGTGGGGTACATTGGACTCTGAGATTTACATTTCCAGGAAAAAAATAAGGAATGGGCTCTGATAAACTTTACACATCACAAAGAGGCTACACCAGAAATCTGTTTGCTCATAGCAGTTTAGCCCAGCGGCAGATTCTGGAATATTTTCCAGAGGTCATGAGTTCTGGGCAAGGATTCAGGCCACTAGAACACACCATTGCCAAGTCCCTCCCTCAGGCCCCTCTCCCTCTGAAAAATATGCACAGCATCTGGAGCCACACCACCCCAGATGTTCCCTCATACTCAATACACTGTTCTGTCTCTGCTGGCCTGGGGGTTTCAGACCCACTAGCAGTTTCTTCCCTCCCCACAAAGGGTGACCTAATCCTGAAGGGTGGAGAGAAAGTAGCCCACATTCCCCAGACACTGCTATGCTAGGCTTTGGAGTAGAAACCACTCAGAACTCTCCATTCTCCCGTAGGGGAGCCTGGTATAATCTGTGCATTCAGTGACTTGCCATGAATTGTAATAAGAAATGAATTTGCAAACCATCTCCCAGTCATCTCAAATAGCTTAGTGTATAACACATACATCTATTCCTGCAATACTGACGCAAGTATAAAAGTGTATTAGAAACACCTACCACTACTTGCAGGCTCACCTTGCCAGGACCCCTCCTGCTGAGGAAACAAGAAATATATGAAATGCAGGAAATTCACAAAGGATGAGAGCCAAAAACCTAGGCTTGCTGTAGAGAAGCACAGATACCTAATCCCCAGCCATAAAAAGGTCACTGGCAGGTTACAGGAAGAGAATTAACTTCCTGCTTCCAAACGGAAAGGTTTACAAAGACACAGAGGCGAATATATGATATGACAGATGTACAGGATATTTACTCTTTGTGGCATCATTGGGAATAACTGAAGCCTGGAAATAACCTTAACATCCACCTGCTGGGAGGGGTTGAAAAAATCAGGGTAGGTACACACAATGGGGAAGGATGCAGAATGTCAGCAATCTCTGTACACTTCTCCAGGCGATACTGTTACATGCAGGCAGTAGGGTGAAAAAGAGGATTTTGATGTGGTACCTCTTCTTTTATTTTATTTTATTTTATTATTAAGGTATTATTGATATACACTCTTATGAAGGTTTCACAGGAAAAACAATGTGGTTACTACATTCACCCGTGTTATCGTGTCCCCCCCATACCCCAATGCAGTCACTGCCCATCAGTGTAGTAAGATGCCACAAAGTCACTGTTTGCCTTCTCTGCGCTACACTGTCTTCCCCATGATCACCCCCACACCATGTGTGCCAATCATAATACCTCTCAATCCCCTTCTCCCTCCCTCCCCACCTGCCCTCCCCCACCCCTCCCCTTTGGTAACCGCTAGTCCCTTCTTGGAGTCTGTGAGTCTTTTGCTGTTTTGTTCCTTCAGTTTTGCTTTGTTGTTATTCTCCACAAATGAGGGAAATACTTTGGTACTTGTCTTTCTCCACCTGGCTTATTTCACTGAGCATAATATCTTCCAGCTCCATCCATGTTGTTGCAAATTGTAGAATTTGTTTCTTTCTTATGGCTGAATAGTATTCCATTGTGTATATGTACCACATCTTCTTTATCCATTCATCTACTGAGGGACACTTAGGTTGCTTCCATATGTTGGCTATTGTAAATAGTGCTGCAATAAACATAGGGGTGCATATGTCTTTTTGAATCTGAGAAATTATACTCTTTGGGTAAATTGCTAGGAGTGGAATTCCCAGGTCAAATGGTATTTCTATTAGTTTTTTGAGGAACCTCCATATTGATTTCCACAATGGTTGAATTAGCTTACATTCCCACCAGCAGTGTAGGAGGGTTCCCCTTTCTCCACATCCTTGCCAGCATTTGCTGTTCTTAGTCTTTTTAATACTGGCCATCCTAACTGGTGTGAGGTGATATCTCATTGTGGTTTTTATTTGCATTTCCCTGATAATTAGTGATGTGGAGCATCTTTTCATGTGCCTGTTGGCTATCTGAATTTCTTCTTTGGAGAATTGTCTGTTCATATCCTCTGCCCATTTTTCAATTGGGTTATTTGCTTTTTGGGTGTTGAGGCATGTGAGTTCTTCATATATTTTGGCTGTTAACCCCTTGTCAGATATGTCATTTACAAATATATTCTCCCATACTGTAGGATGCCTTTTTGTTCTGTTGATGGCGTCCTTTGCCGTACAGAAGTTTTTAAGTTTGATGTAGTCCCATGTGTTCATTTTTGCTTTTGTTTCCCTTACTTGAGGAGATGCACTCAGAAAAAAGTTGCTCATGTTTATATTCAGGAGATTTTTGCCTATGAGTCTTCTAAGAGTTTTATGGTTTCATGACTTACATTCAGGTCTTTGTCCATTTCAAGTTTACTCTTCTGTATGGTGATAAACAATAATCAAGTTTCATTCTCTTGCATGTAGCTATACAGTTTTGCCAACATCAGTTGTTGAAGAGGCTGTCATTTCCCCATTGTATGTCCATGGCTCCTTTATCATATATTAATTGACCATATATGCTTGGGTTTATATCAGGGCTCTCTAGTCTGTTCCATCAGTCTATGGGTCTGTTCTTGTGCCAGTACCAAATTGTCTTGATTATTGTGGCTTTGTAATAGAGCTTGAAGTCGGGGAGTGTAATCCCCCACATTTATTCTTCCTTCTCAGGATTGTTTTGGCTATTCGGGATCTTTTGTGGTTCCATACGAATTTTAGAATTATTTTCTCTAGTTCGTTGAAGAATGCTGTTGGTATTTTGATAGGGATTGCATTGAATCTGTAGATTGCTTTAGGCAGGATGGCCATTTTGACAATATTAATTCTTCCTATCCATGAGCACAGGATGTGTTTCCATTTATTGGTATCTTCTTTAATTTCTCTCATGAGTGTCTTGTAGTTTTCAGACTATAGGTCTTTCACTCCCTTGGTTAGGTTTATTCCTATGTGTTTTAATCTTTTTGATACATTTGTGAATGGAATTGTTTTCCTGATTTCTCTTTCTGTTAGCTCATCGTTAGTGTATAGGAAAGCAACAGATTTCTGTGTATTAATTTTGTATCCTGCAACGTTGCTGAATTCAGATATTAGATCTAGTAGTTTTGGAGTGGATTCTTTAGGGTTTTTTATGTATAATATCTTGTCATCTGCAAACAGGGACAGTTTAACTTCTTCTTTACCAATCTGGATGCCTTTTATTTCTTTGTGTTGTCTGATTGCCATGGCTAGGACCTCCAGTACTATGTTGAATAAAAGTGGAGAGAGTGGGCATCCTTGTCTTGTTCCCAATCTTAAAGGAAAGGCTTTCAGCTTCTTGCTGTTGAGTATGATGTTGGCTGTGGGTCTGTCATATACGGTCTTTATTATGTTGAGGTACTTGCCCTCTATACCCATTTTGTTAAGAGTTTTTATCGTGAATGGATGGTGAATTTTGTCAAATGCTTTTTCAGCATCTATGGACATAATCATGCGGTTTTTGTCCTTCTTTTTGTTGATGTGGTCGATGATGTCAATGGATTTTCTAATATTGTACCATCCTTGCATCCTGGTGTGCTACCTCTTTTATAATAAAGAGCAGACATGGTTTTTTTTTCCCCAAAGTAACAATAGAATAATTTTTTTTTAACTAATAAAAATTGTGATCTGTAGGGGAGGGGAAGAGAGGTAGGGATGCAGTGCAGACTTCTGTGAGTGAACTTTGTTATAGTTTTTACTTTGGGCCTACATAAATGTTTTATATAATTTAATTGAAAATTGATTTTTAGATTCCACATGTAAGGGAAATTATCTGGTATTTGTCCTTCTCTGTCTGGCTTATTTCACTTAGCATAACAAACGAAAAAACAAAAAACCCAGAAACAGATGCATAAATGCAGAGAACAAACTGGAGGTTGCCAAAGTTGGGGAGGTGGTGGGCGAGGAGGGGGCGGAGTTGATCAAAATAGGTGTAGGGTATTAGGTATAAACTGCCAGCTAGGAAATAAGTCACAGGGATGAAAGTTACAGCAGGGGGAATGCAGTCAATAATATTGTTTTAACTTGGCATGGTGACGTCACTTGTCAGGAGCATTTTGTAACGTATATGAATATCGAAACACTCGGGTATATGTTGTACACCTGAAACTATTATAGTATTATGTCAACTATGCTTCAATTTTAAAAAGTGAGAAATAAATAAATAAAACTCACTATTGAAATTCAAAAAAATGCAAAATTGAAACACAGTCTAGGTCCCTAATCTTTTCCACATGGTTGATTCTCTTCTTGTCAACTGCCAGTGATCTTTTTATGGCTGGGGATTAGGTATCTGTGCTTCTCTACAGCAAGTCTAGCTTTCTGGCTCTCATCCTCTGTGAATTTCCACCCCAGCCCTCCCTAAGCCTGCAGCAGAGAGCCCCAAAGAGGACGTGACCAAGGGCTCTGGGGAGGGGCTGGTCTGCCACTGGCTGTGGGGTGGGCAGCACCGGGAGACCTGTTTGAGGTGACCAAGCAAATCACCCCCATGGCACTGAAGTTGCCTCCCTGCTGGAGCGCACCAAGCTTTGGGCTGCATGTTGTGACTTCTCTCCAAGGCAGACCGAGCTGCGCTGTCCCACCCCAAAGCTGCACAACCCCAGAATTCCCCAACTCTAAGGGGACAGATGCAAAGGAAGTCTAGTTTCACTTTCCAAAAGACTTCCTGCTTTTGTTTCACAAAGCACATTTCCCTTCCTTTGGAATCTTAGAGTCCTCCTCAGAGACATGCAAGGGTCAGGCAGGCTGTTTTCTGGGTTTGTCCAACTGGTTTTGAAAGCAGTAGAGTGAATTTCTGGAATTAAGGATCACAGATGCAGAAGCAGGCTCTGCCCAGCATCCCCAGGTCCCAGGTTTCCTTGATTTGTCTCCTCCCTTGTGCTGATAGACTCAGCCAGAACAGGGACTAGGAATAACTTTAAGGTCTACCTGGCTCTCTTTCTCTGAGAATATTGCAACCCCCCATGTCTGTGTCCAGAGAGGAATAAATGAATGAATGAATGACCCACCACCTAGCCACACTTGGTCTTCTTTCCACTATTTTCAAGAGGGACCCAGTAAGGCCTTAAAAAGAAGTTGCTGTTACCTCTCCTCAAGAGACAGGCATGCGAAGGGGACGGTAGTACAGCACGGAGAATATAGTCAAAGATTCTGTAACATCTTCCTATGTTGACAGTAAGTCCACTAGCCGGGGTGAGGATTTAGTAATATGGGAAACTGTTGGACCATGTGTTGTATATTTGAAACCAGTGTAAGATTGTATATCAACAAAACTTCAATAAAAAAAAGAGACCAGCATGCCTTTCCTTAAGAAAATCCTTTGCCACATTTGAAAACATTTAGTTTTTAAACAAATTAGAGGATGTTGCTTGAAATAGTTTCTCCTCATTAAATGAAATTGTTGGTGATGCTCTTTTACATAAACACACCTCCCAGGCGCATATGAAACGTGAGATGATTTACCAAGTTTTATCATCACTTCCTGGGGAGGGGCAGGGTTGCTGAGATAACTCTTAAGACACCCTCCAGCCCTGAGAGACGATGAGAATGCATTTAATGTGAGGTGCGGCCCCCAAAGCCTCCTGCCCTCCCGGAACGCCCCCCCCACCCAAAGGCCAGAATCATCCACGTCAGCAGAGCTTCAGACCAAGCTGAGCCACACCCCTTAGAACTGCATTTCTAGGAGGCAGAGAGCAAAGTCCTGGAAGTGTGTGAGCACACACAAAATAGTTGAAAAAGTGAATGGGGGGAGGAATTAGGTTTAGTGGTCAAAAAAAATCTTTTAAGGGAAAAAGGAGGGCTCTTGCTTACAGTAGGATGCTGAGTGCTGACTTATACATGTGTGGAGAATACCAGAGTTTGAAAATCACTGCCTTTCAACCAATACAGTAAATACTAAATCACCCCAGGAGTCACCAATGGATGCAGAGTAGGATGTTAGCATGGCCTTAAAATGTCTCCCTGCCACTTGCCTATCAGCTGAAAGGGAAAAATAGTAACTATATATAATTAACTATATAGTGAAGAAATCAGAGAACATTGGCCAAATAATCAAAATCAGCATCACAAGCAGAGGACAGATGGACACCATTGCCTCCAGATGTGACGCCCTGAGAAAGATACATCATTTATGTACGACTCTGACCAGAATATGTAGTTTGAATCTAATCATAAGGCAACATCACACACACCAAAAGTTAGGTGGTGGTGGTGGTGACTATATTCTTCCAATGTGTCAATGTCATAAAAGAGGAAGAAAGTTGTAAAAATGTTCAAGATTAAAAGAAACTAAAGAGACATGAGCACTAAATACAGTATATGACCCTAGATTGAATTATGTCCTGGAGTGGGAAAACAGGGCATAAAGGACATTATTTGGGTCAACAGATGAAATTAAAATATGGACCTTCAACTTGAATACCTGAAAGCATTGTATTAATTCAACTTTACTGGGCTTGAAAACTGTACTATTGTTCTTTAGAAGAATATCCTTACTCTTAGTTAAGGCACACTAAAGTATTTAGGGGTAAAGAGCCATGGTGTATGCAAGTTATTCTCAAAAAGTTCAAAAAAAATTGTGTGTGTGTGTGTGTGTGTGTGTAGATAGATAAAGATAGAGCAAGCACACAGAGGATAAGGCAAATTGGGTAGAAAGTGAACAACAGGTAGATGAATCTGGGCAAACAGAATACAGCATTCTTTGTATTATTCACATTCTTTCAACTGTTCTGTAGGATTGAAATTATCGCCAAATTTAAAAACAAAAATTGCAATTATAAAAATATGAAAGCATCAAAGTACTAAAGAAGCAATGAAAGAATATTTTTAAGAATAAAAAATAAAACTTCCACAAATGCCATATTTAAAAATGGACGAAGAACTTGAATAGATGTTTCTCCAAAGAGGACATACAAATGGCCAACAAGCATGTGAAAAGATACTTCACATCACTAATCATTAGGGAAATGCAAATCAAAACTAAAATGAGATGGAAACTTACACCCATTAGGATGGCTACTATCAAAAAAGACAAAAATAACAAATGTTGGCAAGGATGTAGAAAAATTGCAACCCTTGTACGTTGTTGTTGGAAATGCAAAGTGATACAGCTGCTGTGGAAAACAGTATGGCAGTTCTTCAAAAAATGAAATACAGAATTACTATAGGATCCAGAAATTCTACGTCTGGGCATATACCCAAAAGAGTTGAAAGCAGCATTTCAAAGTAATATTTGTATACCATGTTCATAGCAGCATTATTCACAATAGCAAAAGGTGGAAGCCACTCTAGTGTCCAGCGATGGATAAAGGGATAAATAGAATATGGTATATACACACAATGAATTATTATTTAACTCTAAAAAGGAAGGAAATTCTGACGTGCATGAACCTTGAAGATATTACTAAGTGAAATAAGCCAGTCACAGAAAGACAAATATTGTGTGGTTTCACTTATATAAAGTATGTAGAATGTTGCATTCCTAGAGACAGAAAGTAGAATGGTGTTTGCCAGGGGCGGGTGGAAAGGGGGAACAGGGAGTTATTCTTTAACAGATATAGAGTTTCAGTTTCATAATATAAAAAGAGTTCTGAAGATTGGTTAACAAGCAACATGAATGTACTTAACAGTACTCAACTATACACTTAAAAATGGTAAAGATGGTAAATTTTATGTTATTTGTATTACAATTAAGAAAAAAAGAATCCAACTTCCTTGATGCTGACAGATGTTGGTAAAATAGAACTGTGCAAGTGTGCTGGGAAGAAACATAAATCCCAGGGAAGAATGTCTTATGTCTCCCAGGGATTATGATCATGCTGTAAGGAACAGATTACAAGTCTCCCCATGTTTTCCCCCTCTACCCACCCTTCCACTGCTGGGCACTGTAGCAACAAGTTCTCATCCTCTGGGAGGACAGGCTACATGATCTGTGGGCCCAGGGCAGAATAAAAATGTAATACCCCTTGTTCATACATGATTAAGACTTTCTAAACAGCACAGTTGAGCATTAAGAAAAAACTGGCCTGTGGGCCTCCACAGCCCACACATCCCCTGGAAGCTGGACCGAATCAATCCCACAGATACGAACTGGACCATTTTAAAGCAACCCAGTGGTGTACTGGATCCAGCTCAACCAAGCCAGTGAGAGATTTCCAGAAATTCTGCAATCAACTGACATCATGTTGGCGACTGAAATCAACAATGGTGGGAGTATTTACACCAAACACTACAAAGCAAGGCCTCTCTCAATCTCTGTCTCTCTCTTTTTCGGGGGTGGGGGGATTAGTGCTAGTGAGTGGGGCTGGTGGTTAAACATTTACCAACACATCAGTGAACCCACCTGTAAGGCTCCAAAAAGCTGCCTAATGTCTGAACTGGAAAATAGTTCCTCCTTTCCTGGACATGATGACTCAGTTTTCTTGTCTACAGGAAGTGTCACTACCTGGGAGGCTGGAAATAGAATCACAGAGAGGAAAACAAAAATCACCTTCCGACTAGTAGCAATCGAAGATAACCAGTCAGTTTACGTACCAAGAAAAAAAATGAATTTATAAATTATTTTCATGTGTCATTATATTTTCATTCCTTGTATTGTTATATTTCTTGTTTTTATGTTTTTCTTCTCAAAATTTTAATTCCTTAGAATTAGTTCCTTCAAATTACTATATACTCCACTAAATACCTTTTCAGAATTTATGACACCTAATGTGTCACATAACTGCCAAGTAGAGATCACAAAAGCATTACCTCAAAATATAAAACAAGTGAAACATAGAAAGGCTATGGAAAGAGCCACTGTACCCCATGAGTGGGGTCCTGGCAATCTGCCTCTCCCTACCCCACTCTTAATCCCAGCTATCCTGCCTCCTTCTTTTTTGTTATTTCATTCAAAACTATTTCCTACACTCTCACTCTCATATAAGAATGAGAAGACATTGGTCTAAAACTGCTTTCTCCCACTAGAATATAAGCTCCAAGAGGGAAAGAGCTTTGCTCTATACCTTACTCTATCTCCAGCTTCTAAAACTGTGCCTAGTACAAAGTATGCAATCAATAAATATGTGTTGAATGAACAAATGGAGGGAGAGTCCTGGCTTTCCCAAGAGAATATTATCAGACTGATGAGTAAATATCATACATGACCAATTAACTAAAGAATTCCCATTGTCTGATGCAAGCAAGCAGACATAAGCTAGTTACCTTTATCTCTTTTATACTTTTCTATCTTTTTGATTTGGTCAGGTTTAACTTTTTTGCAGAGATCTTCCAGTAATGTCAGATTATCTTCATCTATTAGAGCTTGTTTCTTCAGATATGCCAGCAAACTTAGAGAGGTCTGGAAGAGAATCAATGGAGGCATATTTACTTGCCTACTGATTACCCATTCATTGATTCAATATTACCTGCATGGCCGCTAGGCAGCAGGTTTTAGACTGATAAATAAGATCATTTATCCCCGGAATTCAATAGAATGGGGGAAAAGGCATTACCAAGTAAATTATACAATTCATATTTAATATCAGATTTTAAATATATATAACTCACTACCTACCAGGCAGTGCTTGCTGTATATTAAAACAACCCACTAAGGTAGATACTACTATAATCCCCATTTTAAAGATGAAATAATGAGGCACAGAGATGTTCAATAACTTATCCAGGTCACACAGCTATTAAGTGGCAGAGCTGGTATTTGAACCCTGGCAGGCTGATGTCAAAGTCTCTCTTATTAACCTATACTGAGCTATGCTCCCTCTAACTCACAGCTGTAATTTATACAATAAATAAACATAAATACAAATAATAAAAAAAAGACACTAAAGAAATGAAAATGTTTTGAAAGAATTTTATATTTGATATTTTAAAAGAAAAAAATTCCTTAAGTACTGCTTGGAAAATTGTCAGTCAGTTATTATGCTTTAATATTGAATTACATATGTCAATCAGCTATTATTACTTTAGTATTGAATTACATGTTGAATTCAGTGACAAGGGCCTCGATGTATTAAGCTGGTTATGAAAAAAACATATATGAACAAAATTATATTAGAGGCCATAGAAAAGAGCAACTGATCAGAAAGTGAACATCCAAGCACTGCCTAACTTCATACATAAGCATCAGCAAAGTGAGGCCTGGTGAAGGGGTCTCCAGACATGCTGAACGGTTGAAAAGGGACAGTATGTTCAAGAATATTGGGAAGAATGCTTGAGTACAAACCGTGAGTGAGAACTAGGTCATGGCTGGAACAGGGGGCTGGTTTCAGACTGTGACGGAACACGCACATCATGGAGGGGTCTGGGCAAGCCATGGGTCTCACATCAGTACTAGTTTTTAATGGGAAAAGTTACATGAACACATCTGTCTTTAAACAAAAGTCTTGGGGATAAGTTGGAAGAGGAAATGAATTAAAAAGAAAATACTGGCAGGAAGATGAAACACTCTGGTGAAGACCCAGTCTAAAACTATTGGTGGAAATGCAGAGGAGGCACTAGATTTGGAGACATGTCAGAAATAGAGTTCAGTGAGCTTTGGAGGTCAATTGGAAGTGGATGAAGAATGGAGTAAGAGTCAAAGATGACTTCAAATAGTAATATCAATCATTTATGCACCACTTATCTCTTCCACATAGCAGGCTTCACTCAAGCCATGTATGGGAGATGATACTTGAATTGCAGCTGGAAGGATGACTAAGCCTTTGGAAAAGGACATTCCAGGCAAAGGAAACCATATGCGGAAACGATGAGAACTGAAGACCTGGTTATGAGGAGGTTAATGCTGGCTTCAGCAAGAATAGTCTCATTAAGGTGATAAAAGCTGAAGCCACTTTGGGATGCACTGAAATGTAACCAAGAGTTGAGTTAGTGGATAAAGAATGTGTGTAGATTAGTCATTCAACAAGTTTGGCAGTAGAGGGAAGGAGGAAGATAGAGTAGTAACATAGGATGGGAAAGGGTTAGTGAGAGAGAGCGTGTGTGTTTTCAAACAAGGCACTCAATTGCCAACAACCAACAGAAAGGCCAGAGTTAAAAAGACCTATCAGATTTCTGTTCTCATCTGATCAAAGAGAGTCAGAAATTTTTAGGAAAATCCAGAGATGGATAGGAGAATCAAAAAGGCAAAGATATATGTGTGCCCCCACCTGCAGCCCAGCACACCAACAACTTGGCCAGAGAATAAAGCAGGAGAGAGGAAGAGGTGAAGGGAGATTCACCCAGAACCCATCAGCTGGGCAAAGGAGTCAGGGAGAGTCAGCTGCTCGAGTTCCAGCAGTAGGTCACGTGCTCCGTCTGAACCTCAAAACATCCTACCAGGAGGAAGAAGAGGGGCTAACACATGATTCCAGAAAAAATTATGGAAGTTCATTATACTTTGTAGAGAATTTATTAAATGTTTAGAAAATCACACCTTACACACACACACACACACACACACACACACACACACACACACACACACACTTAAATGGAGTCTGTACTTCAGTTTAAGCGACCACTCTGGCAATTATTAGCAGGAACTCTGAAAGCTCTTTTGTGCTGCTTCTTCTTAAAAAACTGGTAGATTTGGATGTAGTTTCCTGTACACCCAATGTTTTATGCTGATTGCTATGATGAACAGATTTCCTGACAGTTTAGGTCCCTCAAGATGTCTGAAGGCAGATATACTGCTATGAGTTTGTTATTAGGGAGGAAGTCTAGAATACCCTACAAAGGTAATTTTTGTCCTTATAGAGAAGACCCTATGAATTTAGAACTCTTCCTATTTGGCTGATTGGTGTTCAGGCTGCCCCCAACCCCATTGGCTGCTAAATAATTCATTTCTGTGATAAAATCTTTTGCAATTGTAATTGCAGATAAAGCAGCTTTTATTAAGCCCTGTTATGGAATCTCATCTGGGTTGCTTAGAGATTGTCCTTTACACACTTCCAAAGGCTGGCCTGAACACAGAACCCAACAGAGATCAACCTAGGCTCTCTGAGGTATATAACTCAGCCACAGTTCTGATGTGTAGAAACAGATCTCCTGAATAAAGATGAGATCATTTGGAATCCAAGAAGGAAGTGCAGTTTTCCTGACTTCAAACTAGGAAATTCCATAGTTCTGTATCTGGCTAAACACAGTGACGTCTCCTTTTAGTGTTGTATTGAGTGAGAAAAACTTAAAATTCATTTGGCTATTTGAATATGGGACTTTGATGACTTAAAAAGTAATTTAGCAGTGAGAGAAATATTTGGAATGCCTCTGACCATAAAAATGTTTCTGAAACCACAGAAGCATAGAGACGGTGGAAACGGTACAGCAAGAAATACAGCCCACAGCTTTTATTTTCTTTTTTTAATAGTTTATTTTGGTATAATTAATCTATAATTACATGTGCAATACTACGGTGATTAAACTACCCCCTTCATCAGGTCCCCCCCACCAACCCCATCACAATCACTGTCCATCAGCATAGTGAGATGCTATAGAATCACTCCTTGTCTTCACTGAGTTGTACAACCCTCCACATGCCCCCCTAACATTACATCTGCTAATTGTAATGCACCTTTTTCCCCCTTGTCGCTCCCTTCCCACCCATCCTCCCCAGTCCCTTTCCCTTTGGTAACTATTAGTCCGTTCTTGGGTTCTGTGAGTCTGCTGCTCTTATGTTCGTTCAGTTTTTTTCTTAGTTCTTATACTCCACATATGAATGAAACCATTTGGTACTTATCTTTTTAGGCTTGGCTTATTTCACTGAGCATAATACCCTCTAGCTCCATCCATATTGTTGCAAATGGTAGGATTTGTTTTCTTCTTATGGCTGTATAATATTCCATTGTGTATATGTACCACATCTTCTTTATCCATTCATCTACTGATGGACACTTAGGTTGCTTCCATTTCTTGGCTATTGTAAATAGTGCTGCGATAAACATAGGGGTGCATATGTCTTTTTCAAACTGGGCTGCTGCATTCTTAGGGTAAATTCCTAGGAGTGGAATTCCTGGGTCAAATGGTATTTCTATTTTGAGTTTTTTGAGGAACCTCCATACTGCTTTCCACAATGGTTGAACTAATTTGCAGTCCCACCAGCAGTGTAGGAGGGTTCCCTTTTCTCCACATCCTCGCCAACATTTGTTGTTGTTTGTGTTTTGGATGTTGGCCATCCTCACTGGTGTGAGGTGATATCTCATTGTGGTTTTAATCTGCATTTCTCTGATGATTAGTGATGTGGAGCATCTTTTCATGTGCCCGTTGGCCATCTGAATTTCTTCTTTGGAGAAGTGTCTATTCATGTCCTCTGCCCATTTCTTAATTGGATTATTTGCTTTTTGTTTGCTGAGGTGCATGAGTTCTTTATATACTTTGGATGTCAACCCCTTATCGGATACGTCATTTATGAATATATTCTTCCATACTGTAGGATGTCTTTTTGCTCTACTGATGGTGTCCTTTGCTGTACAGAAGCTTTTCAGCTTGATATAGTCCCACTTGTTCATTTTTGCTTTTGTTTCCTTTGCCTGGGGAGATATGTTCATGAAGAAATTGCTCATGTTTATGTCCAAGAGATTTTTGCCTATGTTTTTTTCTAAGAGTTTTATGGTTTCATGACTTACATTCAGGTCTTTGATCCACCTTGAGTTTACCTTTGTGTATGGAGTTAGACAGTAGTCCAGTTTCATTCTCTTACATGTAGCTGTCCAGTTTTTCCAACACCAGCTGCTGAAGAAGCCGTCATCTCCCCAATGTATATCCAAGGCTCCCTTATCAAATATTAATTGAGTGCAAAAGTTTGGGTTAATGTTTGGATTTTCTATTGTATTCCACTGGTCTGTGAGTCTGTTTTTGTGCCAATACCAAATTGTCTTGATTACTGTGGCTTTGTAGTAGAGCTTGAAGTCAGGGAGTGTAATTCCTCCTGTTTTATTCCTCCTTCTCAAGATTGCTTTGGCTATTCGGGGTCTTTTGTGGTTCCATATGAATTTTAGAATTATTTGTTCCAGTTCATTGAAGAATGCTGTTGGTATTTTCATTGGGATTGCATTGAATCTGTAGATTGCTTTAGGTAGTATAGCCATTTTGACAATATTTTTCTTCCTAGCCAAGAGCATGGGATGCATTTCCATTTGTTATTGTCCTCTTTAATTTCTCTTAGGAGTGTCTTGTGGTTTTCAGAGTACAGGTCTTTCACTTCCTTCGTTAGGTTTATTCCTAGGTATTTTATTCTTTTTGATGCAATTGTGAATGGAATTGTTTTTCTGATTTCTCTTTCTGTTAGTTCATCATTAGTGTATAGGAAAGCAACAGATTTCTGTGTGTTAATTTTGTATCCTGCAACTTTGCTGAATTCAGATATTAGTTCTAGTAGTTTTGGAGTGGAGTCTTTAGGGTTTTTTATGTACAGTATCATGTCATCTGCAAATAGTGACAATTTGACTTCTTCTTTACCAATCTGGATGCCTTGTATGCCTTTGTTTTGTCTGACTGCCATGGCTAGGACCTCCAGTACTATGTTGAATAACAGTGGAGAGATTGGGCATCCTTGTCTTGTTCCCGATCTTAGCTGAAAAGCTTTCAGCTTCTCGCCGTTAAGTATGATGTTAGCTGTGGGTTTGTCATATATAGCCTTTATGATGTTGAGGTACTTGCCCTCTATACCCATTTTGTTGAGAGTTTTAATCAGGAATGGATGCTGAATTTTGTCAAATGCTTTTTCAGCATCTATGGAGATGATCATGTGGTTTTTGTTCTTCTTTTTGTTGATGTGGTGGATGATGTTGATGGATTTTCGAATGTTGTACCATCCTTGCATCCCTGGGATGAATCCCACTTAATCATGGTGTATGATGGATCCTCTTGATGTATTTTTGAATTCGGTTGGCTAATAATTTGTTGAGTATTTTTGCATCCACGTTCATCAGGGATATTGGTCTGTACTTTTCTTTTTTGGTGAGGTCTTTGCCAGGTTTTGGTATTAGAGTGATGCTGGCTTCATAGAATAAATTTGGAAGTATTCCCTCCTCTTCTATTTTTTTGGAAAACTTTAAGGAGAATGGGTGTTATTTCTTCTCTATATGTCTGGTACAGTTCAGAGGTGAATCCATGTGGTCCGGGGGTTTTGTTCTTGGGTAGCTTTTTGATTACTGCTCAATTTCGTTGCTGGTGATTGGTCTGTTTGGTTTTTCTGTTTCTTGTTTGGTCAGTTTTGGAAGGTTGTATTTTTCTAAGAGGTTGTCCATTTCTTCTAGGTTTTCCAGCTTGTTAGCATATAGATTCTCATAATATTCTCTTATAATTCTTTGTATTTCTGTGGGATCTGTCGTGATTTTTCCTTTCTCATTTCTGATTGTGTTTATTGTGTAGATTCTCTTTTTCTCTTAATGAGTCTGGCTAGGGGTTTATCTATTTTGTTTATTTTTTTCAAGGAATCAGCTCTTGGTTTCATTGATTTTTTTCTATTCTTTTATTCTTCTCAATTTTATTTATTTCTTCTCTGATCTTTATTATGTCCCTCCTTCTGGTGACTTTGGGCTTCATTTGTTCTTCTTTTGCCAATTTCATTAATTGTGTCTTTAGACTATTAATTTGGGAATGTTCTTCCTTCTAAAGAACCTGGATTGCAATATACTTTCCTCTTAGAACTGCCTTGCTGTGTCCCACAGAAGGTGTGGCTTTGTGTTGTTGTCATTTGTCTCCATATACTCTTTGATTTGGTCATTAACCCATTGATTAATTAGGAGAATGTTGTTAAGTCTCCATGTATTTGTGAGCCTTTTTGTTTTCTTTCTAAAATTTAATTCTAGTTTTTTACCTTTATGATCTGAGAAGTTGGTTGGTAGAATTTCAGTATTTTCGACTTTACTGAGGTTCTTTGTGTGGTCTAGTATGTAGTCTATTCTGGAAAATGTTCCATGTGCACTTGAGAAGAATGTGTATCCTGTTGCTTTTGAGTGTAGAGTTCTGTAGATGTCTGTTATGTCCATCTGTTCTAGTGTGTTGTTCAGTGCCTCTGTGACTACTTATTCTCTGTCTGGTTGATCTGTCCTTTGGAGTGAGTGGTGTGTTGAAGTCTCCTAAAATGAATGCATTGCTGTCTATTTCCGCCTTTAATTCTGTTATTATTTGTTTCACATATGCTGGTGCTCCTGTGTTGGGTGCATATATATATTTATAATGATTATATCTGCTTGTTGGACTGACCCCTTTATCATTACGTAATGTCCTTCTTTATCCCTTGCTTTCTTCGTTTTGAAGTCTATTTTGTCTGATACAAGTACTGCCACACCTGATTTTTTCTCCTTGTTGTTTGCATGAAATATCTTTTTCCATCTCTTCACTTTTAGTATGTGTATATCTTTGGGTTTGAGGTGAGTCTCTTGCAAGCAGCATATAGATGGGTCTTGCTTTTTTATCCATTCTGTTACTCTGTGTCTTTTGATTGGTGCATTCAGTCCATTTACATTTTGGGTGATTATCGATAGATATGTACTTATTGCCATTGCTGGCTTTAGATTCGTGGTTACCAAAGGTTCAGGGGTTGCTTCTTAACTATCTAACAATTTAACTTAACTTTCTTGTTAAGTTATTGTAAACACAGTCTGATGTTTCTTTATTTCTCTCCCTTCTTATTCTTCCTCCTCCATTCTTTATATACTAGGTGTTTTATTCTTTGCCTTTAATTAGTATTTGGATGGTCTGCTTTCTTTGCTATGATTTTATTTTCTCTGGTGACATCTTATTAGCCTTACGAGTGCTTCCCTGTAGAGCAGTTCCTTTAAGATGTCCTGTAGAGGTGGTTTATGGGAGGCAAATTCTCTCAGCTTTCGCTTATCTGGAATTTGTTTAATCCCTCCATCATATTTAAATGATAATCGTGCTGGATACAATATTCTTGGTTCGAGGCCCTTCTGTTTCATTACGTTGAATATATCATGCCATTCTCTTCTGGCCTGTAAGGTTTCCATTGAGAAGTCTGATGATAGTCTGATGGGTTTTCCTCTGAAGGTGATCTTTTTTCTTTCTCTAGCTGCCTTTAATACTCTATCCTTATCTTTGATCTTTGCCATTTTAATTATTATGTGTCTTCGTGCTGTCTTCCTTGGGTCCCTTGTGTTAGGAGATCTGTGGGCTTCATGGACTGTGAGACTATTTCCTTCCCCAGCATGGGGAAGTTTTCAGCAATTATTTCTTCAAAGACACTTTCTATCCCTTTTTCTCTCTCCTCTTC
Organism: Smutsia gigantea; assembly: GCA_032199065.1. Lineage (NCBI taxonomy): Eukaryota > Metazoa > Chordata > Mammalia > Pholidota > Manidae > Smutsia > Smutsia gigantea. The sequence continues at coordinate 51,469 of JAVSCE010009463.1, read as the reverse complement.
CTCTGGTACTCTTATAATGCGAATATTGTTCCGTTTGGATTGGTCACACAGTTGTCTTAATATTCTTTCATTCCTAGAGATCCTTTTATGTCTCTCTGCCTCAGCTGCTCTGTGTTCTTGTTCTCTGATTTCTATTCCATTAACAGTCTCTTGCATCTCATCCAGTCTGCTGCTAAGCCCGTTGATGGCTTGTCTCATTTCTGCATTGTCTTTCCTGACTTCCCTCACTTCCTCCCTCAGCTCTTGCATATTTCTCTGTAGATCCATCAGCATGGTTATGACTTTTATTCTGAATTCTTTTTCAGGAAGATTCTGCATTTCTATCCCTTCAGGTTCCCTCTCAGGTGTTGTCTGGGTCTGGGTGATTTTTGTGCCATATTCCTCTGTTTTTTCATGTCGATAGAAGTGGTCACTGGTAGGTGCCACGTATGTCAGCTGGGCCCTTTAAGACTTAAAAAAAAACAGGAAAAAACAAACAAAAACAAAAACAAAAGAAACAAGCAAAAAAAAAGAAGGAAGAGTAAGAAAAGAGAAAAAGAAGAGAGAAAGAAAAGAAAGAAAAAAGAAAGGGAAAAAAAAACCCCAAAAAAACCGCCCACCCGGAGTGGATTCTGTAAGGATGCTGTAGGTGTCGCTGTTGCTCCACTATTCCACAGCCACGGCCGTGCCGCGCTTTGTAGCCCTGGCCGGGGCGTGAACGAATGGGAGGCTGTTGTTCTCTGTATAAAGTTTTAGTGTGGCTGCTACCTTTTCTCAGTCACCAGCCAAGGGGTCCAAAATTCCTCAGGACTCCCAGCCCGCTGGGCTGAGCATGCCGGGGCAATGGTGTTCCCTCGCTGGGCCCCCCGCCTCTCCGAGACCACTATAAACAGCACGCGCTTTTCTCTTGTCCCGGGGCGCTGGCTGCACAGACCCGGGTGCGTCCCCAGCTCAAAACCTGCACCTTCTGCTTCTCCGATGTCCGATGCACCACGCGATGTGTGTCAGTGCTCCCGGCGCATATCACCAGGGCTGGTTATTTCGCAGGCCTGTTCTTCCACTCCCTCCCGGCTCTGGATCCTCTCCTCCTGCTGGGGCACTGGGGTGGGTGAGTGCTCAGGTCCCGCCTGTCACAGCTCTGTATCTTACCCGCCTCGTGGGGTGCCGAGTCCTCTTGGGTGTAGCTGCACGCTGTGTGTTTTCCTGTGTATTCTGGTCTCTCTTTTAGGAATAGTTGTATTTGCTGTATTTTCGTAGATTTATATAGTTTTGGGAGGAAATTTCCGCCACCCTGCTCACGCCGCCATCTTCCCGGAACCCCCAGCTTTTCTTAGTGGAAAATCATGGCTTGGTGTTGAACATATCAGGGACTCCTTTCTTTAACAAACGCCCTTCTCCTCACCCTCAACCCTGTTGTGGGGAGTTCTGTCCATGTAGGGACTTCTGTCCATCACATGGGAAGAAGTTTAATAATAGAAAGTGATCTCATTTTGTGAGAGGATGGCCCAAGCTGGGAGAAAATGTTATCAGAACCTGGAGAGCTTTTCAAACTACACAAATGTCCCATAAGGTTGAGAAATTCTCCATTTAAGGTAAAATGCTGTAGCTAATCGCTTTGCACCAATGCAATGTGAGCACATTAAAAAATATTATCTAAAACATAACCCCATGGTTTTTTAATTCTCCAAGAACTCATGGACCCTTAAGATACACACACACACACACACACACACACACACACACACACACACACACACACACACTTTTGTAGAAAGAGGACTAAATGAGGATTAAAATAAATAAATAAATAAATAAAATAAAAAGGGAGTGAGCATAGTATATAGTGGCTATATACTCTGACAGTGTAGATATAGTTCAACCCTAAAAACAAACTGGGAGAGAATCTGTATAGCATATGCAAGATAAACATTGTAACTATTGCAAATAATCATATTTGTGATGGAAGTATTAATTATTAATATCCTGAGACTGTTGTATGTGTAATGGGATAAAACAAATAATCATTCTATCATCTCCTATGACATGAGAACCAGGAGTTAGTATGGAAAAAGGAGATAGAGATATAACATAGAAGAGGTAATTAAAAAATGAATTTGAGTTGAAAATAGTGCAGTCATGAAATATTTTATATGCAAAAAAAAAACTAGAAGCAATCATCAACCCAGAAGCAACTGGACCGTCTCCAGCCACTAGTCTGTAGTCTTGACATAACATATCTCATGAAAAAAATCCAGGGAGTTTTGGAAAAATGACAGCTTTAGGTCTGGGCAGGAAATGTACAAATGAATTTGAGATATCTTTTCATACCAGATAGCAAGGAAGCCATCAACAACTGCTAAGGTAATGTCAAAATGACTCAGGAACCACCTTGAAGAGGATACCACTGGCAAAAATGGGAGAATTTGAACTTCGATAAGGATAATAATTCCAATGGATTGAAACCAATCAAATATGTGTAAATCCATGAACTCATATTTATATATTTTGGGTCTCTTTCAGAGAAGGACAGGAAACCAATTATCTTCAACACTGGGTAAATAAAGAATCAAGAACTTACACACAAACTGTATCTCTGGGTAACCAAATAGTAGACGAGGGAAAAACAAAATGGTAGCATTTGAATATCTCCATTTTGCAACTGCCAAAGAGTCATATAAAACTACTGAAAAATATCAACAGTTGCTAATTGAAAAAAGAGAGAAAACCAGGCATCGTGTACCTCCTGAAGAAAGAACACAACGCAAGACCATCTACAGTCTTGCTGAAAGGATCTGACCTGAGTTTGATGAGGCCCTTGAATCCAGCTGCCAATTTACAGGAAATGCAGGAGACAGAGCTGCATGCTAGACTGCACCAGGACTACGCGATCAGCAAAACCTAGCCCAGGGGAAATTCTACAAACCACCTGTCCTGGGGCTCTTCTACATACGCATTTTAAGAACAAGTAAGGGACTGTGGTCAGGGAAGTTTAACCTATAGATTAAAAGATGTTTGAAAGAAAAAAGGAGTGAACACTAAACAATATCTGGGGATGTACAGGTAAATAATAAAACCATAATGAAACATAAAAACATGGTTACTGTAAAAGCCAAGACTGTGGTTATTTCTAGGGGATGAGAAGGGGCTGTGATCGGCATGGGGCAAATGGAGGGATTTCTGGAGTGGCTGGCGAAAACTCAATTTCTTGACTAGGGTGGTGTTTTCAAGGGTGTTAACCTTGTAATAATTCATGAAGCTGTATGTTCCTTCTGTGTCATTTTCTGTACTTTTGTTTTGTTGGGTTTTTTTTCTTTCTAATAAAAATTAAAACAAGTGGAAAAAACAAAAACAAAATAGATGCTAGGACTTACAGGGGCTATCTAAGAAGAAAATTAGTAGATTCTGCCAAGGGGCAGCAAGTATGCAAATATTATGAGTGTATCTTTGCACATCCCCATTATGGTGATTTAGCTCACCCTGCTATCATCCCAGTCATTCACTGTAAAATCATATAAGCAGAAAGGGTTTGGATCATTCTGTCAAAAAGAAAGACACAGGGGAAGATTGCATCACCCCATTCATTCATACTTGCATTCAGAGTGCCATTTTGTAACAGATCCTCTCAGGTCTCGGAGCTATATAATGATGAGTGGTACTCAGTCCCCATCTACAAGGAACCTACAACCAATCACTGGGAGAAAAGAGCCTCAAAAGGTGACCAGTCAAAGGACACAAGAGGCCAAAATACCTGATGGCTCTGCAAAAGGCAAAAAAGGACTCAGAGACTGAGGCCAAAAACAGAGAATTAACCTGCTCAGGACTTGAGGTCTGACACCAGGAAACATATTTAGTGAAATACTAACATCATCCTCATTTGACCTACCCTTGTAAAACAGCTTCCCACTCCTCAGTGATTTTTCTTTAAAAAAAATGTTATTTGTCAATAACATCAGTTGATCTGGAGGGAATGTGATCAGAGGGCTACACACAGGCTCAAGAGCATTGGTGATACTCTCATTCCTAAACTGGATTAGGGGTTCATGGCTGTTCATTTAGCACTGCATTTCATAACTTCCACACATGTTATGTGTATTTTTTGTGTCATCAAACAGTATATAATTTAAAATCTAATAAAGATAGGGGTTGAATAACATAATTAATGTTATTGGGTAAAATTTGAAAATTAGCCCCTTCCCAAATTATGTAAGTTGCTCATCACAAGTTGTTATTAGAGTCAAAAGAAGAAATACAAAGTTTTGAGGCCTGGAAAAGAGACATGCAGCTACTTTCCTACCCTTGAATGTGACCAATGTAGCAGCAATATTAGCACGTAACAATTCTATTAATACTAAAAGCATTACTATTAGTTCAAAACACCTGTAGAGCTCTTTACAAAGCACATCCTCAAATATTTGCCCCATTTGATTTTCACAGAAACCTTACATGAGAGACACTGAAAAGTCCTGGAAAAGAAGACATGGGCTCCCTCAGAAACCTCATCGAATGTAAACCAAAAATGACTAACTCCCTCTCTGCCATTATTTACTACCTACTCATTTCCTTATTGTGCCCCACATACTTTTAGATCGTAAAACACAGTGGATGCCGACAGCAATTAACGGTTCACTGATGGGCGTCATGTGCCATTACAGGCCCCTAATGGCTCATGCACATTGCTTCATGCAAGCCTCCCGCCCGTCCTGGAAGGAAGTAGCGTGATGGTCTACAATGTGACAAGGGAGGATAGGAGACTCAGACAGCCTCAATCACTTGCCCCACATTGAGTGGTGAGTTGCAGAACCAGGACTAGAATCCAACACCATATGACACCAAAATCAATGTTCCTAACCTCTGTATGATACTGACTGCTGCAAAAAGTAAGCCTTCCTGAAAGCCCTTCCCAGCATCTTCCCAAACACTGGGTAAGGCAGGGTTCACAAACACCCCACTCTCCATGACCCACTCACCATCTTGACGGCTGGAATCAAGTTCCCCAAAAGGAAGATCATGTCCTTTAAGTTCTCTGAGTCGAAGCCCTCTGACAGTTCGTAGAGCAGGTGTCTAAGACATACAACCAAAGAGACAAAGAAAGCCTCACATTTGCAGAGGACTGCACAGCAAATAGAGTGTTTTTCACAAACGTAATCTCTTCATCTGAATGACTCTAACCCTGTGAGTGGACAATTATTAATCTCTTTATAGATTCAAAGACTAAAACTTTGAGCTTCAAAGTGACCTGAGACAACACAGGAAGCAGCAGAGGCAGGACTCCTGGTTCCAGGGTCAGTGTTCTTTTCTATCACAGTGGGAAGACATAAAACAGAATTTTGGCACACCCACCCATCTCCTGACTCCATTCCAGAAATTCAGGCCTGCTTTTGGCCCTTACCAGAGGGCACCCACTGCCAGTAATATAAAGCCCACTGTTGGAAAGAAAGGAAACTCCCCCGCCTCTGGACTGTCATAAAACGGACAGTCAGGAAAGCTGACCACACTAGCCCCTTGCATGTCACAGGCCTTCCTCAGTTGTTTAACCAGCAGGGTGGAAATAATGATTTACAGAATTCCCTCACTGATTCCAGGGCAGCCCAGGTTCTGGAAGCCAGTTCAAGTATGAAGGCCTGAAGGATTCCAGTCGCCCCAACTGCAAAATGACTCTTTGAAGGCTCCTCCTTGTCAGGTTCTCTGAGGTGGATGCTATGTCAGTGGAAACTTAAAACAATGTCAGTTAAATAAGTCCCGGGTATGTCACGTATGGCAATAGTTAATAATACATGCTGTATATTTGACAGTTGCTAAATGATCTTAAAAGTTCTCATCACAAGAAAAGAAACATTTGTGACCATGTCTGGTGCTGGATGTTAATTTAACTTATTGTGGTAAGCATTTCACAACGTATATGTGTGTGTGTGTGGGTGCACATCAATACATATCTCATATGTGTATTGATACATATATCAAAACACGTACATATATGTATGAAATCATTCTGTTGTACATCTAAAACTAATACACTGTAAGGTCAATTATATGTCAATTTTAAAAATTAAATAAAGAAAATAGTGTTATCTAAGGTTGGACCCATCATAGGCCTGCTGTCTATATTTTACCTCTTTGGGCAAAATGTCTATATTTTACTTCTCTAGGTTTCACCTAAAAATGTATAAACATTTATAACAGGACATGGCACAAATGATGCCCCTCCCTACCCCAGAGACATGACTCCTTTTCACTTAGCTTATTTGACCCCAAGAAGGGGCCAAATTACTCTCTTCTCAAATCTCCAAATATGGGTGGACACACCGGAGACTCACAGGGGGAAGGGCCATCCGGGAGTGCTGAGGCTGGGGAGAGGAAGCGCAGGCCCGGCTATGCAGCAGTAGGCTTCCTCTGGCAACGCGGAGTTAAGAGAAGCCACCGCCAGGCCCAGAGCTGGGTTTTGAAGCCTTACAGATTTCCCAACCTCTCATCTCATAAGTACCTAAAACTAAGATCGCCTGGTTCAAAATCACGATATCATCCAAGGAGGTAGATAAGAAAAAGCTCTTGATCCCAGCCTCCTTTCAAAGCCCAGTAGCCTGAATGAACACTGGATGGAAGACCCTCCTGCCTGGATCACAGACCCCTCCTCACCTGAACAGGGAGACCCTCCTCCGGATGGGTAGTAAACTCTCCACTTGCTCTTTGGTGTAGTGCAGGCTCCGCAGCAGTGAATTCTGCCTGATGATATAGAGGAGTTCCGCTAGGAAGAAGGGGTCTTCCTCACTCAGAAGCTCCTCTGCCAAAAGGTGATGAAAAATATCCGAGGCTGAGCTGGACTTCTCCAGCCTCTGGTTGGAGACATAGTCTTGGCAGAGAAACTTTAGGCTCTCCACATCTTGATCCTCCAGGTTTGAACTAATAGTCAGAAGCTTCTTGCGAAAGCTCATGTTATACTGATCATCTGTACTGGGACTCATACTTTGGCTTTGAGATGCCAGGGCCAGCCTGAAAGAGACAGAGAGGTGGGATAGAGAGTAAAGACTTATGGCACCCCCACTTCCCAGGCCTCTCCCAGATCCAGCCTTGTCTGTCCCAGGCATGAGACCTTCCTAGAAGCGCTGAAAAATAAAAATTACTGCGGACCAGACAAGTCGACCCCAGCACATATATGTCAACCCTTTAGGAGGTCAGGAGGGAGCTTTTGTGGGAACTCAATTTACCCTGATTTCTCCCAAATCAAATGTCCCCTGTGGGAGCTAGTCAAAAGGGAGGATGACACAGAACAATTTCTCCCAGTTGCAGCTGTGATTCATTCCCACCAAACAGCAGATACAGCACTTAGACTTATGCCTTACATTTGAGAATTAAAGCAATCTAGGGGTTTGTATTTCTGAAGGGTCTACCGAGCCAAGGACAACGAGGAAGCATTGCTAGCCATATGGGGCAGGCTTCTATCTTCCAGAAAGAGAAGCCATAATCCTAGACCCCAGAGGGAAAGGGTGGTTTTAGACAAGAGTTCCTCAGATCAAGGAAGAAAGCTACAGAATACCTAAATTAGTATTTCTACCTGACCGGTTCAGGTTCATGCTGTATTTTCTACACTAAATTTCATTCTAGTCAGAGGAGCAATGAACTGATAAGATTTTTCAGTGTAATATTATTCATTCTTCTGAAGTATATATTCTCTGTGAGGTACTTCACTTTGCAAGACTTGGCTATTCAGAAGCAAGAAACGACTTTCTAAAGGAAGAACATACAAAAACTGATGTCCATAACAAACAGTGGTTATTTCTAGGTGGTAGTATATATTAATGTGTATATTAATTAATATATATTATATAATAATATATATTAATATAATTAAATATATAATTATAATTAGAGGTAATACAGGTTTTCTTCTGGGTCCCTGAGTTTCTCAAATTTTGTGCAGTGAACATACATTACTTTTATTGTTTAAAAAAAAAGTCATTTTTAATGAGACCATCCATAGGGTCTTTCCCTCTAGTAGCAGCCCTGTTTGATACTTGAAACCAAATGATTGGTTTCTTGCTTTGCGGTTTCCTGAAGATTCTGGTTTCTACCTTTAGGGGGTCTGGCAGACTTTGTCTCCGTTTGTGGACTAGCATATTTCTGCCGATAAAAGCCTGGGTTGGAGTCTTCCTGAGGCTTTTAAAACTTTCATTTTCCCTGGCACAGCTAACTAATCCAGGCAGAAGCAGTGTCATTGCTGATACTGAGGAGTTTTGCAAGTTTCTGTGACATAAGGCAGGTTTAGCCTGAGACCCCTGCGTTCTTGGGGGGGCAGGGGGGTTGTTAATTACATACCTTCAGGTGAAATTCCACTGATCTTCTGGAGGTAGACTGTAAATGGTCCTCTGGGAAGTTGCCTGAAAACAAAAGTTTTGAAGAAATTAGAATCCTCTTTGGGCTCCAAGTTCCAAGTCAGCTTCCATTTGCACAGCAAGAGAACTCAAGATTTTCTGCCTGTGCGGTAAAAACTGAGTCTTAGGGTTTGAGTAACTTCGTATTAATTTCCTGCTTATGTCACTCCCGCTCTTGTGCTTTTTCTCCTCCTCCCTTTTCCCGGGGTTAGGATACCCTGATAAATAGCGTCCTCTAAGGGCAAGATACACTGTTTTCCCACTGTTGAACCAGGGATTTCCCAGGTTAAGCCAAGGGCTCCTATAAACGAACTAATTTATATAAACATAAATTAACTTAAATTAAGCCATTTTAATCCTTTCTCAAATAAGTGCATGTGCAAATAAACAAAAAATATTTAAAGGAAGGGGAGATGGATTCCAAGCCCATTTGGAGGTATTTGCAAGGAAGTCAACTGACAGTAGACAAAACTGATGACATCTCTGGCCTCAGCACATTCAGTCCAGCAGGAAAGAGACTTTGAAGACATTATTTCTAAGAATAAAAACAATATTTAATAGTTATATTGCAACTACCACGTACTAAGCACCATTTATTCATTTAATGGTCCCAAGTCTCTAACATAAATACTATTACTAAATAAATACATCTTTAAGATGTGAAAACAAAGACACAGAAAGGTTAAGTAATTTGTCCAAGATGACACAGTGAGCTAGAGAGAAGCCCAAAACTTAAACTGTCAAGTTTGGCTCCAAGTCACTTAAACTAGAATTCAGCTAATTCAAATGTAAAGAGCTCTCAGAAGCAGCACAGAATCTTAGAAAGATATTTTATCTCTGAAAAAAATTAAGGTCTATTATGCTTTATTAACAAAGGTAGTGAAGTACCATTTCCTATCCTAGCTATCATCCAGAGAACTCTGTAAGAAACACAGCCCTATTACTCAACCATGAAAAAGAATGAAATGTTGCCATTTACAACACGGATGTAAGAAGGGTGTTATGCTAGATGAAATAAGTCAGAAGAAGACAAATACCATATGATTTCACTTATATGTGGACTCTAAAAACAAACAAACAAAACAGCAACAGATTCATAGATACAGTAAATAAACTGTTGGTTACCAAAGTTGGTTGGGGTTGAGGGACAGGCAAAATAGGTGAAGGGGATTGAGAGGTACAAGCTTCCAGTTATAAAATAAGTAAGTTCTGTGGATGTAATGTACAGCATAGGAAATGAAGTCAATATAAATGTTGTAACTTTGTATGGTGACGGATAGTAACGAGACTGCTGGGCCCATTTCATAACACAAAAAATGAAATCACTGTGATGTACACTTGAAACTAATAGGATATTGTATGTCAATTATACTTCAACTTTTTTAAAGGTCTACAATTTAAAGTATAATATGGATAAAGCAATTTAATCTATTTATTAGGTTTAATAAGCCAGTCAAAAGACACATCTCACTGGTCTTGGGAGCAAGTGTGAAAAACCTGAATGTGGCATTGAATGAGGAGGAAATGAAAGTGTGTGTGACATCCACAGGACCCATAAACACATCCAGAAAGGCATGAGCACCAATATAGGAATCCCGTTTATTATTGGAAGGCATGCCACTTGGAAATGTTCTTTACTATTAATAATAGTAATAATAATGATAATAAATGATTCAGAGAAAAAAAGACAAGCTTTAGTGGTGATGGTCGCACAGCAGTGTAAATGTACTTAATGCCACCAAATTGTACACTTAAAAATGTTTAAAATGGTAAATTTTATGCTATGCATATTTTACCACAATTTAAAAAAGAAAGATAAGGACAGACAAGCCCCTTAGGGGCTTTATTCTATTTCATTTTTGGTGCATTTTAGAAGGCAGCTTGGTGAAACTATCACTTCTCACCGGTTCATAAAGTACATTGGCTTTTTCAACTTTTGTTCAATAATATTAAATATCTAGCAAGCTCTTCTTATGTGTAAAGCACTTAATTGGGCACATTTAGAGAGGAAAAGTGAATACAACACAGTGTCTGCCTTCCGTAATGACTATGACCATTTCTTGACTCTTTTCTGATGAACTGTCTAAAGTAAGCACTATTATGCATACTCAATAACTGAGAAAACCAAAGTTCAGCGAGGAAAAGTATCTTGCCATCATCCCAAAGCTAGGAAGAGATAGAATTCAGGACCCAAACCTAGGTTTTTCTGATTTTAAATCCCACACTCTTGATCCTGAGGCGACTGCTGCCTGTAACTTTATGTGACGTAATGTACTATCTGTAACATTGGGCGAGGTGTGGGGCTTCCTCTAAGTGTTGCTGGAGCCCCAGGGAGCAAGGGATGAATCCAGGTGGGGATGCCTTGGAGGAGGAGATATTTTAACTCCTGTAAGGTAAAGGTAGAGAGAGACAACTAACATAAAGTTGACTTTTATCCTAGTACTCCTGGTATTCAAGGGAACACTTGAACCAAGTTACAGAGGTGAGATGTGTGCTGTTATTTGTTTTTAGCATTTCATACTTCCTCTCATTTACAATACAATCACTGAGAGCATGCTGGTAGCAAGTTGATAGTAATGGAAACAATAAATATTTCTTACAGCCTTTTTCCTAATTGGTTGCAGTCAACTGAGTCCACATGAAGAGACAATCAAAACTTTTATAGCCTTTTATAGTAGTGGGAGTCCTGGAAATCGTAGATCTTCTCTTGTTAGTCCCACCTTGGGAGAGGGTGTTGGCAGCAATAGTTGGCTCTGGTCCAAGCTTCCCACCCTCAAAGTCTATAAAAGAAGACTTGATAAGAGTAAAGACTCGTGAACTAAAGAATAGACACAGTGATGGGGGTGAAGAAGTACTAGCTGGAGAAGAGCTTGGTGACCCAAAATTTCTACTCCATCCCCTGGTCCCAAGATAGCCGGCTCTTTTGATTGGCCATCCCATTCCCAACATCCAGGACCCCTTCCCTCCCTCATACCTTTACCTACACACTCCAGACCTTCCCAGAACTAGTTTTATTCCAGGTATATGGGATCATGGTGAAGTTCTGAAGAGGAAGACTTTCTTGTAAGGATCCCAGCAGAGATCTTCAAATAGTGAAGTCCAACATGATGAAATAACTGCTTGAGCTAAAGCCAACCCTTGAGATCTAACAGTGAGCTGGCAGGAGGCTATAGCTAGATGAGTAAAATGGGACTCATTTTGTATTCACTATACTACAGATTGATATGTTTTAACATTTCTCTTTTCTTATAGAAAACTGGTAATAAAAAAAGAGGGAGAGAACTTCCAATATTTAATGTAGAAAAGTTGGAAAGCAGAGAAACAATCATTTATAGTCCATAACTACCTCAAAATTTTAGTATATGTCTTTTCACTTTTCTCTGTGTATATTATTTTTCAAAAATGGAATTATGCTGTGCAATTTGTCTTTTTTACTTAACACAAATACACTTTTTTCATATCATTAAATAGTCTTTGAAAACATGATGTTTAATAGCTAGATATTCCCTTCTATTCTTTAACCAATTTCTAATCATTGGACATTTAATTAGTTTCCGATTTTTTACTATTGTGAACATCGCTGCATTGAAGATTCTTGTAGATTAATCTTTGGACATATTTATAATTATTTTCTTAGGATGAACCCAAATATAGAATGAGCAAGCTAATCCTTGAATTCACTCTTCCCTAATCTGTGAGCCCAGAAGTCCTTCCATCCCACTTTCTTTGCTAAGTAGATTTGGAGCAAGAAGCTAGTAATTCTGGGGTGACAAACGCTCAGAATTCTACAAGATGGTGATTATTATCTAGGGAACTAGGTGGATGTGATTAAAAGAGTAAAATGGCTTTAATGCTGCTAAATAAAGAAGAAAGAGATAGAGGCAGAAAGTTATTTCATTTAGAGAATAGTTTTTTGTTTCTAGGAGAAAAAAATAGAAAGCTTCTTTAGCCTTTGATTTAACAATTTTTCAAAAATGCAGCATATGAAAGCCATGTCTGTAAACCTACAATGAGGCTAGTGACAAGAAATGTCACCAATATTAATGTATGACAAAAGGCTCAGTCACAAAGGCAACACTCCCCAAACTGATCTGTATGTTCAGTCAGTGCAATCACTATCGAAATCCTACTTTCCTTTTTACAGAATCTGATACTAAGTCATGGAAATGTGAAGGACTCAGGATAGACAAAATAATCTTGAAAAGAAAACAAAGTCAGAATACTCATACTTCCCGTTTTCAAAACTGATACAAAGCTGCAATAATCAAGACAGTGTGGATCTGGCATCAGGATGAATGGACTAGAGATAAACCCTTACATTTACAGTCAGTTGATTTTCCACAAAGGTGACAAGACAATTTGATGGGGAAAGAACATCTTTTCAACCAATGGTGGTGGAAATCCACATGCAAAAAGAATGAGGTTGCTCCCATTCCCCACACCATATACAAAAAGTAACTCAAAATGGATCAGAGACCTGAAAGTTAGAGCTAAAATCATAAAACTCTCAGGAGAAAACAAGATGCAACTCTTTATGACCTTGCATTAGGCAATTGTTTCTTATATATGACACCAAAAGCATAAGCAACCAAATTAAAAAATAGATCAGTTGGACTCCATCAAGATATACAAAATTTGTGCTGGAAAAGACACTATCCAGAAAGTGAAAAGACAGACCTGGAATGGGAGACAATATTTGCAAATATTATATCTGATAAGAGACTAGTATACAGAATATATAAAGAATACTTTCAACTGAACAATAAGACAATCAGTTAAAAAATAGGAAAGGTTGTTTCTACAAAGAAGATATACAAATGGCCAATAAGCACAAGAAAAGATGCACATAGTCATTAGAGAAATGGAAAACCATAATGAGATACCACTTCATGCCCAGTAGGATGGCTATAATAAAAAAGATGAACAATAACAAGTGTTGGCAAGAATGTGGAGAAATTAAAATTCTCATACACTGCTGGTGGTTATGTAAAGTGGTGCAACGCCTTTGGAAATCCTCAAAATGTTACTGTAAAACACTGTAATTCCACTCCTCCTATATACTGAAGAAAATTTAAAACATATCCACACAAAAACGTGTACATGAACACTCACAGCAGCATCATTCATAATGGCCAAAAAAGCAGAAACAATCCAAATTTCTATCAGTTGAATAAACAAAATGTGGTATACACTGGATATTTTTTAGCCATAAAATGAAATGAACTACTGTTGTAGTCTACAACATGGATGAACCTTGAAAACATGATGCTAAGTAAAAGAAGTCAGACACAAAAGGCCACATATTGTATGATTTGTTCCTATGAAATATACAGAATAGGCAAATACATAGAAACAGAAAATGGATTAGTGGTTGCCAGAGGCTGGAAGGAGGGAAGGATGGAGAGAATAATGGCTAAAAGGTATAGGGTTTCTTTTTAGGTAGGTGAAAATGTTCTGAAATTAGATTGTGGTGCTGATTGCACAACTGTGAATATACTAAAAACCACTGAACTGTACACTTTATAAAGATGAGTTTTATGATGTGTGAGTTATAAAGATAGCAGGGAAGTATGGAGTAAATGGGAAAGACAAAAGTGGAGAGAGTACAGACTAGCCTAAATTTACATAAGACAGTGGCTTGAAAGAAGGATTTTATTTCACTGGGGCTCACAGCTTGTTTTTAGACTGAGGAATCAAAGACAAAGGGAGAGATGAAAGATGCAAGACACTTGCAATAATGCTTAATCTTGGAAGAAGACTGACTTATACCAGAAAAGGGACTAAGAAAGTAATGGGGGTGAGGGGCAGAGAAAAAGATGGTGGAGTAGGAAGGTAAGGCAGAAACATCCTCCCCAAAACACATAAAGGATGAAACGACAGCAAATACAACTAAACCTGAAAATGACCCAAAGACTGCAGAACAGACCACCTACATCTGGGGAAGAAGAGAAGACCACAAAGAAAAGGGCAAAGTGACAGATCAACAATTTCCCAGCCCTTTCCCCAACTCAGTCCACAGGTAGAAGGAAGAGGAACTGAGTGGGGAGGGGATAGGAGCCCAGGAATTCTACACACCTGGCCCTGGAGATCTGCTCCAGGAGTGTGAGTCTGCATTACATTAGGTCCTGGTGATTAGCAGGACTGGATGCCAGGCACAGGTGTACACTCTGGGAGGCTAAGACTTCAGCTGCTTCTGGAGGATGGCATGCTCCACCAGTCCTGAGACCCAAAGCAGAGGTGGCAACTTGAAAGAATTGCCAGCAGCATGAGGGATACCAGAGGAGCAAGGGTTGGATGGAGCTCTCTCTGCAGGAGAAAGGGCAGGTGAAAGATACTTTCCACAGCCCTCCCTTGGCACAACAGGTTGGGAACACTTGGGAGTCCCAGAAGCTCCATTTCCATCACTGGCACTTCAGTCCCGAGGTACCTCCTTGGGCACACTGCTTGTAAGCAAACCTGCTCTGCCCATTAGCAGCATCAGATTTTCCTGCCTGGCAGGCAGTGGGAGACTCTCCCAGCTTTTTCAGCCCTATCTCAACTCAACTGGAGAGGTGCCTGCAGAAACCAGCTCCAAGAGCTCCTTCCTCCCCCTCCCACCCTGCACTGGGCCTCAAGCCCAGTGCTGTGCATCCTGCCATGCTCCAGAGCCACAGAACAGACTGCCCAACCCATTAATCCTGAAACTCTGCCATTACTGCAGGACAGGAAGAGGGCAGTCTGGCCCACAGTGATGCCAGCAGAGGCCTCCACCCTGATCACAAAGGCAGCTGAGGCAATCTGCTGGTGCTGCAGACTCAAACCATTACCAGTAGACAGAAAGAAAGGTGGCCCTGCCCATGACCACCAACAGCAACTGGGGGTCCTGCAAAGTACAACCAGGCACTGGAGAGTACAGAATCTTGAGCTTCTGGGAACTACAGGACACCTTCATAAAGCCATTACTCTCTGGGCCAGGAAGCATAACAGATCTATCTAATACAATGAAAGAAATAGAGAACCTGACAAAATGAGAAGTCAGAAGAATATGTTCCAAACAAAATTACAGGACAGGACAAGACACCAGAAATAGGGCTAAATGAAATGGAGATCACAATCTTCTTCATAAAGATTTCAAAGTAAAAGTCATAAATAGGCTCACTGATTTGCAGAAAAGTATTGAATATCTCAGGGAAGACTTCAACAGAGATAGAAAAGAAAAAAAAGCACTCATAGCTCAGAATACAGTAATTGAAATTAAACACACAGTGAAGGGAATTAATAGTAGATTGCTACAAATAGAAGAGACAGTCAATGAGATGAAAATTAGAGAAAGGAACACAATGAAGCTGAGGAACATAGAGAAAAAAGGATCAAAGCATCTCTAGAAATGAAAGAATGATGAGAGCTGTGTGATCAATCCAAATGAAACAATATTTGAAAAATAGAGGTAACAAAAAGAGAAGAGAGAGAGACAAAGGGATAGAAAGTCTCTTTGAGGAAATAATTGTTGAAAATCTCCCCAATCTGGTCATGGAAGTAAAGAGAGCCCCTAACAAAAGGAACCACAGGAAGACAACACCAAGACATACAGTAATTAAAACAGCAAAGGTTAAGGATAATGAGAGAGTACTGAAAGCAGCCAGAGAGAAAAAGATTCGTTTCCAGATAAACAAAGGCTCAAAGAATTTGTAACAACTAAAGCAGCATTACAGGATACATTAAAAAGACTGCTGTAGATGGTTATGTTCCCAAGGCTAATAGCTTTCACCAGCAATAATAAACCACAGTAAAGGTAGTAGGCCAATTATTTACCAAGCAAGTATTAAATTAAAACAAAACAAAAGTTGTAAATGAACTATACACAAAGTCAATCAAGGGATACACAAAAAGTGCAGATTATGACATCTAATACATAAAGTGTGGAAGAGGAAGAAGAAGAAAAAAATAAATACTTTTAGATTGTGCTTGAAATAGAACAATAACCAACTTAATATAGACTGTTATATATTCAGGAAGCTATCTTTTAACCTTGTGGTAACCACAAACCTAAAGCCTATAATAGAAACACAAAAATTTGAAAAAGAGAAATCCAGTAACAAAACTAAACACAAGCATTAAATAAGAGAAAAAATATAAGAGAAGAAGAAAGGAAAAGAGGGAGCTATAAAAGCAACCAGAAAACAATAAAGTGGCAATAAGTACATACCTATCAATAATTACCTTAAATGTAAAGGGACTGAATGCACCAAGCAAAATACATAGAGTGGCAAAATGGATAAAGAAACAAGACCCATCTATATGCTGCCTATGGAGACTCATTTCAGACCCAAAGACATACATAGACTAAAAGTTAAGGGATGGAAAAGATATTTCAAGTGAAAAATAGCAAGAAAAAAGCAGGAGTAGCAGTACTTATATCAGACAAAATAGATTGCAAAACAAAGTAACAAGAGACAAAGAAGGACATCAAATAATGATAAAAGGGTCAGTCCAACAAGAGGATATACTATTATAAATATCTATGCACTCAACAAAGGAGCCCTTAAATATTTAAAACAAATACTAACAGAATTAAAAGGGGGAAATAGATAACAACACATTCATTTTTGGAGACCTTAACAAACTACTCCCATCAATAGATCAACCAGACAGAAAATAGGTAAGGAAACAGAGGCACTGAATAATACATTTTATCCGATGGACTTAATAGATATCTACAGAACACTCCAACCAAAAGCAGCAGGATACACATTTTTCTTAAGTGTACACACAACATTCTCCAGAATAGATCACACACTAGGCCACAAAATGAGCCTCAATGTATCCAAAAAGACTGAAATTGTACCAAGCAGATTCTCAGACCACAATGGTCTAAAGATACTAGAAATAAATTACACAAAGAAAACAAAAAAGCCTACAAACACATGGAAGCTAAAAAACTTGCTTCTAAATAATCAATGGATCAATGAACAAATTAAAACAAACATCAAGAAATACATGGAGAGAGGATTAAACATGGCAGTGTGAGAGGTGAGACAGGCTTCCTCCTAAAACCGCATATAATATGAAAATATAATTAATACAACTTACCCTGAAAGAGAAACAGGAAAGAGGATTGCATCAAACTGCATACACCTGGAGAAAAGAATAAACCTCATTGAACAGGGTAACATACCAAAACCGTGGCCCGATGGAACCCAAGCCCTTCCTCCACCACAGCTCACCAGCAGGAGGAAGAGAAATGGGGCAGGGAGGGGGTGGAGGCCTGGCACTACTAAATACCTAACTCTGGAGCTCTGATCTGGGAGCACAAACCTACATTTCATGGTGTTTTCATGGTACTCTCGTGATTAGGGGGGTAGAAAACTAAGATGGGCAGAATACCTGAAGAGAATGAGATTTCAGCTGCTGGTGGAAAGCAGGGATCCATATCCGGCTGCTCAGGGATGAAAGGTGAGCAGACTGGGAGACTTCCTAACAGCAAAAGGGCTGCTAAAGGGGCAAGAATTGCACAGAGCTTACTGCTCAGGAGAAAGGACAGGTAGACAAAATTCTCCAGGTGCACTCTGCCCAGCAGGTAGGGAATGTTCATGATCTTCAGGAGCTCCAGCTCCCTGGCTGGCTACACAGCCACAAGGACCCCTTCCGTGATACACACCCTAATGAGCCTTTCTCCTGGCCAGCCCCATGAGGCTCCCAAACTGGCAAACACTACCCTGACATTAGGCCAGCCAGAGGGAAGCCCTGTCTTCAGCAACTACAAACTCAAAGCACAGAGGCTTATACCTGTGTGATCGGCCCATTGGTTCTGGCAGTGGAGACAGGCAGAGCTGCCAGGAAGCAGGAAACAGCTCTTTCCTTCCCCCAGGGCCCAATACTGCCCCCCCTGCTACCCGCAACATTGCCTCAGGGACTGAGCAGCCCCAGAGAGTAGAGCTTCTGGGCACTAGAGGGCGCCATATACAGAAATGAAATGCCAAAGGAACCTGGTTCAAAGTAAAATTATGAATACAATTCATGAGAAAGATTCAAATGAAATTGACCTCATAAATCTGCCTGAAGGGATTTCAAAATAAAAATCATTAACATGCTCATAGAGGTACAGAAAAATATTCAGAAACTTAGGAATGAATTCCAGTCAGAGATCCAATCATTACGGAACACAGTATCAGAAATGAAACATACAATGGAAAGTTTTAAAATCAGATTACATACAGTGGAGGAGACAATAAATGAAATAGAAATTAGAGAAGAGGAATACAAAGAAGCTGAGGCACAGAGAGAAAAAAGGATCTCTAAGAATGAAAGAATATTGAGAGAACTGTGTGACCAATCCAAACGGGACAATACTCGCATTATAGGGGTACCAGAGGAAGAAGAGAGAGAAAAAGGGATAGAAAGTATCTCTGGGGAGGTAATTGCTGAAAACTTCCCCAATCTGGGGAAGGAGATAGTCTCTCAGGCCATGGAGGTGCACAGATCTCCCAAAACAAGGGACCCAAGGAAGAAAACACCAAGACATATAGGAATTAAAATGACAAAGATTGATATATTTGGATTAAAGATGGCGGCGTGAGACGTGAAACAGAGGCTTCCTCCTAAAACCTCATATAATATGAAAATAAAGCTACTACAACTACTCTTGAAAGAGCAACGGGAAAGAGGATGGCAACAAACTGCATACACCTGGAGACAAGAGCAGCCCTCACAGAAAAGGGTAACGTACTAAAGCTGTGGTCCTGTGGGATTCAAGCCCTTCCCCCACCCCAGCTCACCAGCAGGAGGAACAGGAAAGGAGCAGGGAGGGAGTGGAGATGTGGGACTGCTGAATACCTAACTCTGGAGATCTGCTCTGGGAGCACAAACCTACATTTCATGGTGCTTGCATGATACTCTTGTAATTAGGGGGTTGGAAAGCTAAGACAGGAAGAATTCCTGGAGAGACTAAGAATCCAGCTGCTTGTGAAAACAGGGATCCTTACCCAGCTGCTCGAGGACAAAAGAAAGGCGGGCAGTCTGAGAGACTTCCTAACAAAAAGCCCTTAGCAAGAGGGCCGCTAAAGGAGCAAGGATTGCACAGAGCTTACTGCTCAGGAGAAAGGACAGGCAGACAAAATTGTCCAGGTGCACTCTGCCCAGCAGGTTGGGAGCTTTCACAATCTTCAGGTGCTCCAGCTCCCTGGCTGCCTACACAGCTCCAAGAACACCTTCTGTGACAGGCAGACTATTACGCCTTTCTTCTGGCCAGCCCCCTGGGCATGCAAACCGGGAAATCCTTCCCCTGGTGTTAGGCCAGCCAGAGGAAAGATCTGTCGACAGTAACTAAAAACACAAAGCACAGAGGCCTATACCTGTGTGCTCAGCCCACTGGTTCGGGCAGTGGAGACAGCCATAGTAGCCAGGAACCAGGAAACAGCCCTTTCTCCCCAGAGGCAACAATACCACCCCCCTACAATCCCCGTATTGCTTCAGGGGCTGAGCAGCTCCAGAGAGTAGAGCTTCTGGGCACTAGAGGGGGCCATACACAAATATGAAACACCAAAGGAACCTGGTCCAGAGTAAAATTATGAACACAACTCCTGAGAAAGAGTTAAATGATATGGACCTTATGACTCTCCCTGAAAGGGAGCTCAAAATAAAAATCATTAACATGCTCACAGAGGTACAGAAAGATATTCAAGAACTCAGGAATGAATTCCAGTCAGAGATCCAATCACTGAAGAACACAATGGACAGTATTAAAAGCAGATTGGATACGGTGGAGGAGACAATAAATGAAACAGGAACTAGAGAAGAGGAATATAAAGAAGCTGAGGCACAGAGAGAAAAAAGGATCTCTAAGAATGAAAGAATATTGAGAGAACTGTGTGACCAATCCAAACGGAAGAATATTCGCATTATAGGGGTACCAGAGGAAGAAGAGAGAGAAAAAGGGATAGAAAGCGTCTTTGAGGAGGTGATTGCTGAAAACTTCCCCAATCTGGGAAAGGAGATAGTCTCTCAGGCCATGGAGGTGCGAAGATCTCCCAACACAAGGGACCCAAGAAAGACAACAGCAAGACATATAGTAATTAAAATGGCAAAGATCAAGGATAAGGACAGACTATTAAAAGCAGCCAGAGAGAAATAGGATCACATACAAAGAAAAACCCATCAGGCTATCATCAGACTTCTCAGCAGAAACCTTACAGGCCAGAAGGGAGTGGCATGATGTATTTAATGAAATGAAGCAGAAGGGCCTTGAACCAAGATTACTTTATCCAGCAAGATTATCATTTAAATTTGAAGGAGGGATTAAACAATTCCAAGATAAGCTAAAGCTGAGAGAATTTGCCTCCAACAAACCATCTCTACAGTGTATTTTGGAGGGACTGCTATAGATGGAAGTGTTCCTACAGATTAATAGCTGTCACCAGGGGTAATAAAACCACAGTAAAGAAAATAGAACAGCTAATTACTAAGAAAATGCAAATTTAAATTAACTATCCCCAAAGTCAATGAAGGGATAGACAAACACTACAGAATATGATACCTAATATATAAAGAATGGAATAGAAAGAAAAAGGAGGAAGGAAACAAACAAAAAAAGAATCTTAGATTGTGTGTGTAATAGCATAATAAGTTAGTTGTTAGACTTTTAGAGTAGGAAAGTTAACCTTGAACCTTTGGTAACCACGAATCTGAAGCCTGCAATGCCGATAAGTACATACCTATCCATAATCACCCTAAATGTAAATGGACTGAATGCACCAGTAAAAGACATAGAGACACTGAATGGATAAAAAAACAAGACCCATCTATATGCTGCTTTCAAGAGACTCACTTAAAACCCAAAGCCATACACAGACTAAAAGTGAAGGGATGGAAAAAAATATTTCATGCAAACAACAAAGAGAAAAAAGCAGGTGTTGCAGTACTTGTATCAGACAAAATAGATTTCAAAACGAAGAAACTAGCAAGAGATAAAGAAGGACATTACATAATGATAAGGGGGTCAGTCCAACAAGAAGATATAACCATTATAAATATATATGCACACAACAGAGGAGCACCAGCATATGTGAAACAAATACTAACAGAATTAAAGGAGGAAATAGACAGCAATGCATTCATTTTAGGTGACTTCAACACACCACTCATTTCAAAGGACAGATCAACCAGACAGAGAATAAGTAGTCACAGAGGCACTGAACAACACACTAGAACAGATGGACCTAACAGACATCTACAGAACTCTATACCCCAAAGCAGCAGGATACACATTCTTCTCAAGTGCACATGGAACATTTTCCAGAATAGATCACATACTAGGCCACACAAAGAACCTCAGTAAATTCAAAAATATTGAAATCCTACCAACCTACTTCTCAGATCACAAAGGTATAAAACTTGAAATAAATTTTAGAAAGAAATCAAAAAGGCTCACAAATACATGGAGACTTAACAACATTCTCCTAACTAATCAATGCGTTAACGACCAAATCAAAACAGAAATTAAAGAATATATGGAGACTAATGATACCAAAAACACAAAGCCACTTCTGTGGGACGCAGCAAAGGCAGTTCTAGGAGGAAAGTATATTGCAATCTAGGCCTATTTAAAGAAGGAAGAACATTTCCAAATGAATAGACTAAAGACACAATTACTGAAATTGGAAAAAGAAGAACAAATGAGGCCCAAAATCACCAGAAGGAGGGACATAATAAAGATCAGAGAAGAAATAAATAAAATTGAGAAGAATAAAACAATAGAAAAAATCAATAAAACCAAGACCTGATTCTTTGGAAAAATAAACAAAATACATAAACCCCTAGCCAGACTCATTAAGAGAAAAAGAGAATCTACACACATAAACACAATCAGAAATCAGAAAGGAAAAATCACGTTGGACCCCACGGAAATACAAAGAATTATAAGAGAATATTATGAGAATCTATATGCTAACAAGCTGGAAAACATAGAAGAAATGGACGACTTCTTAGAAAAATACAACCTTCCAAGACTGACCAAACAAGAAACAGAAAAACTAAACAGACCAATCACCAGCAACGAAATTGAATTGGTAATCAAAAAACTACCCAAGAACAAAACTCCAGGACCAGATAGATTCACCTCTGAATTCTACCAGACATATAGAGAAGAAATAACACCCATTCTCCTTAAAGTTCTCCAAAAAATAGAAGAGGAGGGAATCCTTCCAAATTCATTCTATGAAGCCAGCATCACTCTAATACCAAAACCGGGCAAAGACCTCACTAAAAAAGAAAATTACAGACCAATATCCCTGATGAACATAGATGCAAAAATACTCAACAAAATATTAGCCAACCTAATTCAAATATACATCAAGAGGATCATACACCATGATCAAGTGGGATTCATCCCAGGGATGCAAGGATGGTACAACATTCGAAAATCCATCAACATCATCCACCACATCAACAAAAAGAACAAAAATCACATGATCATCCCCATAGATGCTGAAAAAGCATTTGACAAAATTCAGTATCGATTCCTGATTAAAACTCTCAACAAAATGGGTATAGACAGCAAGTACCTCAACATCATAAAGGCCATATATGACAAACCCACAGCTAACAACATACTTAACAGCGAGAAGCTGAAAGCTTTTCATCTAAGATCGGGAACAAGAAAGGGATGCCCACTCTCTCCACTGTTATTCAACATAGTACTGGAGGTCCTAGCCACGGCAATCAGACAAAACAAAGACATACAAGGCATCCAGATTGGTAAAGAAGAAGTCAAATTGTCACTATTTGCAGATGACATGATACTGTACATAAAAAACCCTAAAGACTCCACTCCAAAACTACTAGAACTAATATCTGAATGCAGCAAAGTTGCAGGATACAAAATTAACACACAGAAATCTGTTGCTTTCCTGTACACTAACGATGAACTAACAGAAAGAGAAATCAGAAAACAATTCCATTCACAATTGCATCAAAAAGAATAAAATACCTAGGAATAAACCTAACGAAGGAAGTGAAAGACCTGTACTCTGAAAACTACAAGACACTCCTAAGAGAAATTAAAGAGGACACTAACAAATGGAAATGCATCCCATGCTCTTGGCTAGAAGAATAAATATTGTCAAAATGGCTATACTACCTAAAGCAATCTACAGATTCAATGCAATCCCTATCAAACTACCAACAGCTTTCTTCAATGAACTGGAACAAATAATTCTAAAATTCATATGGAACCACAGAAGACCCCGAATAGACAAAGCAATCCTGAGAAGGAGGAATAAAACAGGGGGAATTACGCTCCCTGACTTCAAGCTCTACTACAAAGCCACAGTAATCAAGACAATTTGGTATTGGCACAAAAACAGACCCACAGACCAGTGGAACAGAATAGAAAATCCAAACATTAACCCAAACATATACAGTCAACTCATATTTGATAAAGGAGCCTTGGATACACAATGGGGAGATGACAGCCTCTTCAGCAGCTGGTGTTGGAAAAACTGGACAGCTACATGTAAGGGAATGAACTTGGACTACTGTCTAGCCCCATACACAAAGGTAAACTCAAGGTGGATCAAAGACCTGAATGTAAGTCATGAAACCATAAAACTCTTAGAAAAAAACATAGGCAAAAATCTCCTGGACATAAACATGAGCAACTTCTTCATGAACATATCTCCCGGGCAAGGGAAACAAAAGCAAAAATGAACAAGTGGGACTATATCAAGCTGAAAAGCTTCTGTACAGCAAAGGACACCATCAGTAGAACAAAAAGACATCCTACAGTATGGGAGAATATATTCATAAATGATGTATCCGATAAGGGGTTGACATCCAAAATATATAAAGAACTCACATGCCTCAACAAACAAAAAGCAAATAATTCATTTAAGAAATGGGCAGAGGACATGAATAGACACTTCTCTAAAGAAGAAATTCAGATGGCCAACAGGCACATGAAAAGATGCTTCACATCGCTAATCATCAGAGAAATGCAGATTAAAACCACAATGAGATATCACCTCACACCAGTGATAATGGCCAACATCCAGAACACAAACAACAACAAATGTTGGCGAGGATGTGGAGAAAAGGGAACCTCCTACACTGCTGGTGGGAATGCAAATTAGTTCAACCATTGTGGAAAGCAGTATGGAGGTTCCTCAAAAAACTCAAAATAGAAATACCATTTGACCCAGGAATTCCACTCCTAGGAATTTACCCTAAGAATGCAGCAGTGCAGTTTGAAAAAGACAGATGCACCCCTATGTTTATCACAGCACTATTTACAATAGCCAAGAAATGGAAGCAACCTAAGTGTCCATCAGTAGATGAATGGATAAAGAAGAGGTGGTACATCTACACAATGGAATATTATTCAGCCATAAGAAGAAAACAAATCCTACCATTTGCAACAACATGGACAGAGCTAGAGGGTCTTATGCTCAGTGAAATAAGCCAAGCTGAAAAAGACAAGTACCAAATGATTTCACTCATATGTGGAGTATAAGAAGTAAGGGAAAAAAAAAACTGAAGGAACAAAACAGCAGAAGACTCACAGAACCCAAGAACGGACTAATAGTTACCAAAGGGAAAGGGACTGGGGAGGATGCGTAGGAAGGGAGGGGTAAGGGGGAAGAACGGACATTACAATTAGCAGATGTAATGTCTGGGGGGCACGGGGAGGGCTGTATAACCCAGAGAGGACAAGTAGTGACTCTATGGCATCTCACTACACTGATGGACAGTGACTGCAATGGGGTTGAGGGGGGGAACCTGATGAAGGGGGTAGTGTAATCACCATAATATTACTCATTTAATTGTAGATTAATGATATCAAAATAAATTAAAAAAAAAGAAAAAAATAAAGAAGAAATTCAGATGGCCAACAGGCACATGAAAAGATGCTCCACATCGCTAATCATCAGAGAAATGCAGATTAAAACCACAATGAGATATCACCTCACACCAGTGAGGATGGCCAACATCCAAAACACAAACAACAACAAATGTTGGCGAGGATGTGGAGAAAAGGGAACCCTCCTGCACTGCTGGTGGGACTGCAAATTAGTTCAACCATTGTGGAAAGCAGTATGGAGGTTCCTCAAAAAACTCAAAATAGAAATACCATTTGACCCAGGAATTTCACTCCTAGAAATTTACCCTAAGAATGCAGCAGCCCAATTTGAAAAAGACAGAGGCACCCTTATGTTTATTGCAGCAGTATTTACAATAGCCAAGAAATGGAAGTAACCTAAGTGTCCATCAGTAGATGAATGGATAAAGAAGATGTGGTACATATACAGAATGGAATATTATTCAGCCATAAGAAGAAAACAAATCCTACCATTTGCAACAACATGGATGGAGCTAGAGGGTATTATGCTCAGTGAAATAAGCCAAGCCGAAAAAGACAAGTATCAAATGATTTCACTCATATGTGGAGTATAAGAACAAAGAAAAAATACTGAAGGAACAAAACAGCAGCAGACTCACAGAACCCAAGAACGGACTAATAGTACCAAAGGGAAAGGGATTGGGGAAAATGGGTGGGAAGGGAGGGATAAGAGGGAAAAAGGGGCATTACGATTAGCAGATGTAATGTTGGGGGTCATGGGGAGGGCTGTACAACTCAGAGAAGACAAGTAGTGATTCTATAGCATCTCACTACGCTGATGGACAGTGACTGTAATGGGGTTGGTGGGGGGGACCTGATGAAGGGGTAGTTTTATAACCATAATATTGCACATGTAATTGTAGGTTAATGATAATAAAATAAATTATATTTAAAAAAACTACCCAAGAACAAAACCCCCGGACCAGATGGATTCACCTCTGAATTCTACCAGACATACAGAGAAGAAATAACACCCATTCTCCTTAAAGTTTTCCAAAAAAATAGTAGAGGAGGGAATACTTCCAAACTTACTCTATGAAGCCAGCATCACTCTAATACCAAAACCGGGCAAAGATCTCACCAAAAAAGAAAATTACAGACCAATATCCCTGATGAACGTAGATGCAAAAATACTCAACGAAATATTAGCAAACCCAATTCAAAAATACATCAAAGGATCATACACCATGATCAAGTGGGATTCATCCCAGGGATGCAAGGCGTAGTGATTCTGTATCATCTCACTCCGTTGATGGACAGTGACTGTAATGGGGTTGGTTTGGTGGACCTGATGAAGGGGGTAGTTTAATAACCATAATATTGCACATGTAATTGTAGATTAATGATACCAAAATAAGTTATAAAAAAAGAGAAAAAAGATACATACACCCCTGTTTATTGCTGTATTATTTACAACAGCCAAGATATGGAAGCAGCCGAAGTGTCCATCAGTAGATGAATGGATAAAGATATGGTACATATACAGAATGGAATATTATTCCACCATAAAGTGAAAAGAAATCCTGCCATTTGCAACCATATGGATGGACCAAGAGGGTATTATACTAAGTAATAAGCCAGGCTAAAAAGGACAAATACCATCTGAGTTCACTTATTTTTGCAATATAAAAACAAAACAAAACAGAAGGAACAAAAGAGCAGTTGACACATAGACACTGAGAAGTGACTAGTGGTTACTGAGGGGGAGGGTTTTAGGAGAGTGTGGGATGGGGTGGGCAATAAAGGGGCACAATAATTCACAATCACAATATGTGTTGGTCATCGGGACAGTAGTACAGCATGGAGAATATAATCAATGATTCTGTAACATATTTCTATGTTGATAGGTAGTAACCACACTAGACGGGGTAACGATTTAATAATATGGGCAACTTTTGAACCTCTGTGTTGTATATTTGAAACCAATATAAGATTGTATATCAATGTACTTCAATAGAAAATAAAAGAAAGGAACAGGAATCCTAGTTTGGGGGCAGGGAGTCCTTACCAAATAAAGAAGAAAATGTTTTTTGTATCATCATTTCAACAGTAAAAAACTTTGAATGATTTAAGTATCATACAGAGATATATAGATATAGACATGACCACATGAATGAGAAGACATATCAGTGTTAAAATATTATGCCATTTATGTTTAAAATACATTAAGTGTGCTTATATATATATATATAAGGACAGCAGACCTTTTATTACAGTAAGTAATTTTTATTTTTCTTTTTGTAAAGTTACAGTATTTTATTTTATTGGGAAGTTAAAATAATACATGCTCCATATAAAATGAAACAAATATACAATTAAGTATATTTAAAATTTCCAATCTGCCACCAACATGGGGTACAGCAAGATTTAATATAAAGCTACAGTGATCAAAACAGGGCCTTACTCATGAAAGAATAGACAAAAAGATCAATGGAACACAAAAGAGAGCCTACAAATAGGCCCATACAAATATAATCAACTGATCTTTCATGAAAGAACAAAGGCAGTTCAATGGAGAAAAAACAGTTTTTTCAAAAAATGGTGCCAGAATAAATGGACATGGAAAAAAATTAATACAGACACAGACTTTATACCTTTCACAAAAATTATATCAAAATGGATCACTGACTTAAATGCAAGATGCAAAACTATACAACTTCTAAAGAATAACAGGAAAACCTAGGTGACCTTGGTTTGGTGATGATTTCTTAGGTACGACACCAAAAGCACAATTCATGAAAGAAAAAACTGATTAAGATGGACTTCATAAAAGAAAAACTTCTGCTCTGTGAAAAGCACTACTAGAATTTAAAGACAAACCACAGACCTGGAAAAAATATTTGTAAAACATATCTGACAAATGACTTATATCCAAAATATACCAAGAACTCTTAAAACTCAGCAAAAAAACAACTCAAGCAAAACATGGGCAAAATATATGAACATATCTCAACAAAGAAGATATACAGATTGCAAATAAGGATATAAAAAAAGACATCATGATATGTCATTAGATAATAATTGTAAATTTAAACAACAAATGTGATACCACTACAACCTACTAAAATGGCTAAAATCCAAAACATTAATACTACCAAATACTGGCAAGAATGTGGAACAATAGGAACTCTGTAAAATTTCTCAGCTACTTGGGAATACAGTCTTCCATTTTCTTCCAAAGTTAAACATAGGCTTACTATACAATGTAGCCATCACTTTCCCAGGTATATACCCAAATGAGTGAACGCTTAGTTCCACATAAATAACAGCATACAAATGTTTACAGAACCTTTATTCATAATGTCAAAACTTGGAAGCAACCAAGACATGTTAAACACTTTGGTCAGCTCCGAATTTAAGTGTACATACATTTCTAAACAATAATTAGAAAATTAAAATAGCCATCTAGACAAATTTTTCTGTTAAACTTATACATAAACATCCCAAACATTTTAATCAAATAGTAATGCATCAGTTGGACTAGTTGAAAAGAATATAAACCCCACAATTTTTTCTCTCATATACAAGTCCAGAGGTAGATAGTTTAGGGCCTGTATGGTGACTCTGATCCTTAATGTCCTTACCCAACAAGGCTCCTTGCTGTTCACCACTCAGCTGTCCCCAGAGTGTGACCCATATCCTCACAGTTCAAGATGGCAGCTGGAGCTCCAGCCATCACATCCACATTCCAGTCAGCAAGATGGAGGAAAGGGCAAAAGAACAAAGAGCAAAAGACATCTGCCTTTTAAGGAAAGTTAGCAGCTACCAAGTGATACTGCTGCTGACATCATTTTGGCCAGGACTTAGACACATGGCCACATCTAGCTCCAAGTTCAGGCTTGTAGACTGTATCCTGTTGAGACTTGGTGCCCAGTTCCAATCAAGGCTTCTATTAATAGGGAGAAAGATAATAGACATTGGGGGACAGTGAGTGGGTCCTGCCACACAGCCACAATGACAAAGCTGATCTCAAATTCTAACCTCTTAGTGACATAAATAACATGTTTAATCCTGAAAACTAACTTGCTCCTAGAATCTAGGAAAAGAGATTCCCATTTCAAACACTGCAAACAGAAGGTGCCAAGTGA
Source organism: Smutsia gigantea (assembly GCA_032199065.1). Classification (NCBI taxonomy): domain Eukaryota; kingdom Metazoa; phylum Chordata; class Mammalia; order Pholidota; family Manidae; genus Smutsia; species Smutsia gigantea. Next base: position 22,166 of record JAVSCE010009463.1, on the reverse strand, counting down.
TCCCTGCACATGACCTATTCATGGAAGAGGATGGAAGAGACTGGGGACTGGAATGGAACTGGGGTTGATAAGCCAGTCCCCCTAAGCAGTGGTTCAGAAAAGCCAGGTGTCCTGCTGAAAAAAGGGGCTAGAGAAGAAACAGAGAAGTGAAGACAGAACAAAGAAAAGAAGGGCGGTTCATTAGCAAAGAAGAAACCAGCCAGCTGAAAGTTGAAAGGAATTACCTAGACTTTAGTGTAGAGAATAATATTCTCAAATATATAGATGTATATAGATGGTAATTTGGAAAAAAGAAAGAAAAGATATCAGCCATAGTTCTGTCATCATATGTCACTTTTGGCTTTTTGTTTTCCCATGAGAGATTTTTTTTGCCTGTTGTTGTTTTAAGCATAAATATTGTAAACATACTGATACACTATTTTGCCCTCTTTTCACATCATGAATACATGAGCATTTTTCATGTTATGACATTCTCTATCAAGACCATATTGTGAACTGGTTAAGCGTTTGGGCCCTGAAGTAGTTCTCTATGGCTCAAGTTTATATCCCAGTGTGGGGTGACCACAGGTAAGCTACTTCACATCATTTGCTTATCTTCCTTATCTATAAAATGTGGAGAAATAATAACAAGGACAATAATGCCTACCTCCTAGAGCTGTTTTGAGGATTAAATAATTCATGATTCATGTAATGAGCTAATAACAACTCAATGTAAGTTCTTATAATTTTTTATGTAATTTTAGTGGTTACATAAAATACCAACCAGTGGACATCTGATCTTAAGCATGCCCTATTACTGAACATTTGGATAATTCTCAGTTTGGGGGTATGATAAGGTTTGAAATAGTTCAGTGCATTTATCTCTTTTATATTTAGGACGATTACTTAAAGTAGTATCTTAAGAGTCTTTATATACTTTAGAACATTTTATTTAAGCTGGATTGTGGGCACAGGGTACTTATTATATTGTTATCTAATATAATTATCTTTTTAGTATGTCTAAAATATTTCATCAAAAATACATACTCCAGAAAAAGATGGTGGTATGAGAAGTGAGGCACAAATCTCCTCTCAAAACCACATATAACAAGAAAATACAGCAAATACAACTAATCCTGAAAGAGTAACTGGAAAGAAGGCTGCAACAGACAGCCTACATCTGGGGAAAAGAGAAGAACAGATGAATAACCAGCAATGGAATTGAACTGGTAATAAAAAAACTACGTAAGAACAGAACCCCTTCACTGCTGTATTTTTTCATTTAGAAAAGACCTAATACCCACCCTCCTTAAAGTTTTCCAAAAAGTGGAAGAGGAGGGAATACTTCCAAACTCATTCTATGAGGCCAGCATCACTCTAATACCAAAACCAGGTAAAGGCACCACAACAAAAGAAAATTACAGACCAATATCCCTGATGAACATAGATGCAAAATACTCAACAAAATATTAGTAAACCGAATTCAAAAATACATGAAAAAGGTCATCCATCATGATCAAGTGGGATTTATTCCAGAGATTCCAGGATTCCCAGTGAGAAGGGGATTAAGGAGCATTATGATTAGCACGCAAAATATAGGCGGGTCACAGGGAAGGCAGCATAGCACAGAGAAGACAAGTAATGACTCTACAGCATATTACTATGCTGACGGACAGTGACTGCAATTGGTTGTGTGGTGGGGATTTGATAATATGGGTGAATGTAGTCACCACAATGTTGCTCATGTGAAACCTTCATAAGGTTGTATATCAATGATACCTTAATAAATAAATAAATAAATATAGATATATAGATATATATACTCAATAAAAAAGAGTAAGAAAGGCATGGAGTAATCAAATGCTAGTATACAAAAGTGCCAAAGAAGGAGCCATAGCTTCCACTATTAAAGTGAGAAAAATAACTTCCATGAGAACTAACTAAATGCCCAAGAGCCTTTATGGCTCTACACACTCTAACTACAGCCATCTGCTAGCTTACCACTCAGCACTGCTCACATTCTCTCCACTCCTGCTGAAAATTACACAGAAGGTTTCTAAAACATGCCTTGCATTTCCGCCCCCGTCCCTTCACTTGATTTGTTTCCTCTCCTGCAACATACTCTCTTCTCCATCTCAACTTGCCAAAATCCTACCGACTTTACAAGGTTTGAGTCAACCTTTCCAAAGTAACCCCACTGTAGTGTAGAGTAACAGTAATAGTGGTGTTGACATGGCATCACCAAAGCAGTCATTAAAAAAGTCTCTCATTCAGTGTGATTACAAAGCTTCTCTCATTTCATCCTCAGAACAATTCTGTGAAGTAGGCAAGGGAAGGCATGGGCTTATTCCTCCCATTTTTTCAGCCTGAGCCTAGAATCACAATCCCTCTTTACTTGACTCTATACCCCTTGCCAGTGAGCAAAACACACAAGCAAACACTCAGTACTTTTCTCTTTGGGACCTGGGGTTGGACCGATGGTTGGTATTAATGAAAATCATATGATCCAAAAACAAAAAAGAAAAGTGACAGACACACAGTAAAATTTGGTAAATGATTGTTCAAAGAGGAAAGGGGAAGGGAGAGAAGGAAAGAAAAGATGCCGACTTGCCAGGCTCTGTATTTTCACCGTGCCGGCAGATGGGGAAGGCAAGGTATGTGGCTATGTTGCCTCTCTTCAGGGAGAGGATGGGGCTGGAAAGGCAGGATAATGATTCTCAGAGACAGAGGAGTAGGATGCCTTCCCTGGAATGCATACTATACATTTTCAATGTTTATTCTAATTTCTAAAGAATACCAGATGACAGCCCGGTTGTTAACATTCTAGACCTGGGACTACCACTGATTTTCTCTGAGATTTGGGAACAAAGTCACTTGAAAGCTGTGCGCCTTAGTTTCTTCAATCATAAAATGTGTGTTCTCATTCTTTTGGCGTACATTACCCTCAACCACCCACAAAAACAGTCCACATCTCATTTTTCCTTTTGGAGACCATGTGCCTCAGAGGAGCTGAACCCCTCCCCAGTCCAGGCACTGAATCTGGGCTGGTATAAACTACGGTAATTCATCACCTCTACTCATGATTGGTTTAAGAATGGACATATTCCATTCTAGCCAATGAGAAGTGAGAGAAGGAAACACTTGGGGAGGAGGGCTTCTGGGGAAATTTTCCTTTGATCTTAAGAAGGGACACAAGAAAGAGATGTTTTCTCTTCTATTGTACAGTGCCATACTTAGGCCTGTGTCTATGCTGGGACCATTATATGACAAGTCTGGAAATTAAAGTCAAACGCTGATACTACAAAGAGGAAAGGTGGAAAGCATCAAGTCCCTCATGGCATCATTGAGCCAATGAATTAATAGCAAAGCCAGCAACTACCCTCCAGCTCTGGTCCTGCTGTTTAATGAGAGCGAGCAAACAAACAAAACATTGGTCTTTTTATTGTGAGTGGGGTCTTCTCTTACTTGCATCTAAAACATTTTGAATTTCAGATTTAAGACTTAGTGTCTTCCAATATTGTATTAATAGTTAATCATCTAGAACCAAGAAGGCACACATTAATGTGAAGGACTTTCAAAATTCAGTGCTCATTATAATACAAGATACTACATTACTACTTTTTATTGCTAAATATAAATAGAAATTAGACTATACCAAGCATACATAGGAGAAACTAGGTCACAAAAAATCAAAACATATCTGATGGCCAAAGTCAATCATGTTAGCACTTTGTAGATCTGAAGCAAAGGATAATGTCTAACTATAAAAACAGCTCATCCAAGTGGATGAGGGACTCAGGTAGATTACCTCGGAAGACACACTAAGTCTTAAGGCTCAATCCCTAAATCACCAACTGTCTACTCTTGCCATAACTTTATAGAATTTGAAAGGAAAACCTGAAAAAGAATAGGAATATAAATAAAGTCAATTAGGAAAAATGCGCTGGGAAGGGATGTAGGGGAATGGGTAAAATAGGTGAAGAGGCACAGAATGATATCTTGATCTGAGTGGTGGTTGTGTGAGTCCATACACATATCAAGCTGTACAATAAGACTTGTGCATTTTATTTTATGTAACTCAATAAAAAAATAAAAATAAGAATAAACAGTGACAGCCCTATCAAAAAAAGAAAAAAGAAGGGGACAAGGTATACCATACAAATACTTTTCATAAATAAGCATACTGATTATCAGTTTCATAAACATTCTAATATTGTTTGTTTTTTAATGTGTTAAAACATTTAAGAAAATCTAATAATCTAATATATTAAATTTGTGGTTTTAGTTGAATGGAAGACAAATGCTGTATGATAGAAACTAAACTTACCATCAATATTTACATACAGAAATTTAATTTAATAAGTATATCGTTTTCATTTGTAATTATCTTTTTAACTCATTTAGATTTCGTATTTTTTTCAAATCTTTCTTTTCCAATTTTATTGAGGAATAATTGGCATATGTCACTGTGTAAGTTTAAAGCATAGAATATGACGGTCTGATTTACATATACTGTGAAATTATCACAATAGGTCCATTTAACATCTATCTTATAAAGATGCAATAAGAAGAAAAAAATTAAGGAAGAAAATGTTCTTATTTTGAGAACTCTTAGGATTTACTCTAACAACACACCTAGACATCACACAGCAGTGTCAGCTATAGCATTCGTCATCTTGTTGTACGTCACATCCCTAGTACTTACTGTAAGTTTGTGCTGTTTGACCACCTTCCTCCAATGCCTCCTCTCCACCCTCTGCCTCAGGGAACCAGAATTCTAATCATAGAAAACCTTTTTCTATGAGCTCAGTTTTTTTTTTCAGATTTCACAGAAAAGTGAGTTCATACAGCATTTTTCTTCCCCTGTCTGACTTATTCACTTAACATAATGCCTTCAATTATTCACTTTACAAATAATCACACATAAAAATATATATAAAACTAAAAAGCAACATAAATAAATACTATGCTTTTACATTTGTAATTTTTTTGTGAACCAAAGAAGATTTTATACATGACATTTGGAGGCAAGTTACTTGCAAGAGTGGTGGTGATCCAATCCCAAAAGTACAAGCAATGTGCTATTATAGTACATGATAAGAAACAATAAATGGAAAATCCCTGCTGCCCAGTCTGGATGGAATGGAGAAAGATGCCCCAGCTGCCTGGTCATTAAGATTTCTCTCAGTTTCCCTCTGTAATCATTAACATGAGGTTCTGGTTCATGAAGCCAAGCATATACCTTATTCCTGCTGGAGCCCCATAGCAATGTTAAATTAAAGGACACTCCCAGGAGTCCATAATCATTAAAACAAGGACAGCAAAATAACTTTTAAAGTAGAAATAACTTCTTATGAAAAGTCTGAAAACTATTCCTTTTGTGTTTTCCAGCCTTTGTTGAGTGATTATAGCATAACACAGACAACTTAAACCTTTAAAAATGTAAAAATAAATAAATTAAAAAGAAACCTTAAGGATATCATAAACAATTATCTCTTTTTAGGTCATGTCATCAAATCCAGGAAATAAAAGTATAGCTGGGCAGCTGTAAAATGCCACATGAATCCTAGATGTACAAGCAACCTCAAATCATAGAGCCACTGTTATGGACTGAACGTTTGTGTTCCCCACCAAGTTCACAGGATGAAATCCTAACCTGCCATGTGATGCTGTGAGCAGCTGGGGCCTTTGGGAGGTGATAGGCCATGAGGGTGGACCCCTGGTGAGCGGGATTAGTGCCCCCATAAGAAGAGATACAGACAGCTTGAGCCTCTGCTCTCTCTGCTCTTCACGATTCACCATCTGAGGACACAATGAAAAGATGGCCATCAGAGTATGTCCTCGCCAGACACCGGATCTCCTGGCACCTTGAGCTTACACTCCCCAGTCTCCAGAACTGTGAGAAATAAATGTTTGTTTAAGCCATCCAGTCTAAGGTACTTTGTTACAGTATCCCAAACAGACTTAAGACAGCCACTCTGCCTCACATCCAGATCTTGTGTACAGAAAAAAATTTGCAAGGCAATACCCAAAGTTTTAGCTAATTATGACTATATCTAGCAGCTAAAATTATAAGTGTTTTTTTATGTTCTGGTATCATTGTTTCATATTCTGATTTTACTTTTCTACATGGAGTCTGGATAACCATAGGCTAACTTAGTGAATGCAAACACTCTAAATGCTTCTCTCTGTGGCTCTGGTTTACTGGATTGTTACATTGCAAGGCAACATAATCCTGAGATGTCCAATTCAACCAGCACTTGGTTCTTAAAGTTGGCAAGCTAGTTCAGCAACAGCAGCTAGTATCTTCACCTCAGAAGCTATAGTCGAAGCACGAATGACTACAGGGTCATTTTGGCAAGGGCCAGGACTTCCCCCCACAGACACACTCCCTTGAAATTTTCTCTCTTGCTAGTGATGGAGAATCAAGGCTAACATGGGTTTGGCTTTTCACTTGCAAGAGAGGATGAGTTTCTTTCTCAGAGTGTGCTGTAGGGAGATGGAGTACCTCTCCTTAGCAGACACTCTGCTGTTCCAATCATACACGCTGTTGTTGAGTTCAGTGTGGAGTTCTAGGAGTGGGCGTCTTCTGGAGGGAACAAGAAAGTCAAAAATTAATGCCAAGCAAATATCAGGGGAGAAAGACTGTCATTAGGGTGAAATGAGCCAACAGTTATACAAGTACTTTGAACTGTTCCTTCCTCACTACTCTGCCGGCTGCTTGGTGAGTGGCCCAGACCACCCTGCACCTCTGTGGCCCAGTGACCACAACCCCTCCCTCAAGGAGAAAGTGGCTTTTTCCTGGGGATGCCAGTCAGACAATAACCAACTTGGATGGTCTAGGCAAACACAGGGTGGATATAAAAGGCCAGTAAATCTCTGACCCGTGGAATGTCTAGCCTGGAAGGCTGAGTTGCTCCTGCATAGCCCTCCACTTACTGCTAAGCCACCAAGGAGGGGGGTAGGGGTCGCAGGCCAAGTGTTTACTCCTGGGGTAACCAGAGGCACAATGTAATGCCTTTCATAGGTGGCTCAGAAACATTGTTCTCAACTATAATTATGGGGCAACTGAAAAAGGATTGCTAATCTTACACTTGAGGTATAGTGTGGCTTCATTCAGCTTAAATGAAAATCAGGTGGCCAAAGTTTCCCTTAGAAAAGTATTCATGCCAATAAACATCAAAAATATCTGTAGAACAAAGACTTGCCGATCTGAAGAGTCAGGTACCATTCTTCAAGACTTGTCGATGTTGGTGGAAATTTGGAGACACAGGTGCTCTCTACAGAGCCGGTATAACTGTCCTAGAGGACAGTCTGATAAGATGCATCAAAGGCTTTAGAAATGCATGTTTCTTGACACAGTAATTCCACTTCTGGGAATTTTCCTCAAGAATGCAATTAAGGATAAGCACAAAGACACTGAACGCTTTCTTTGTGAAAGAAAAGCACTGTCCAGTGACTGACGATTAGTCAAGTAAATTATGTGATAGCCATATTACGGGCCACCCTGCAGACTTTAAAATGGTGTTGCAGAAATGTGACTGCTGACATGTGCAAATATATGTAATATATTGTTGCACTAACTAGAAGCGGGATATAAATTAACAGTAGATGATGATTCTATTTCAGCTTAAGAAACATTTATATATGATTGTAAAAAGATTTGGGAGGCAATACACCAAGATTTGGTTAACAGAGTTTGGCTCTAATAATAAGTAGATTATAACTACTTATGTTCTGCTTTCAGCATCTACATTTTTTTTTTCCAATAAGGAAGTATGCCTTGCTTTTGAAATTTAAAAAAAATTTAAAATTTATTTATCCTGAAGAGGAATATCCAAACTACAAGCGGACTAATAAGTCACCTCCTGGTGCACAAAGCATTTATAAGCTGTGCAAGGTCTCTTAAGGCAACCCCCATGGGTGGTGAAAAATCCCCTTTCCTCCCTGAATAGAAGAGTATCAAATGTGGCACAGTGGCAATCTCCAGCTCGGTGGCCACGAAATAAACAAGTGGTCCAGGGATCGGCCACAGCCCAGGTGGTTCACCTTTCGTTTCCCAATTTCTGGGAGAGGCACTGCAGGTACAGTGATGGTGAGCTGGCCGGCCGCTCCAACAGGGACACATCTGCTTTGCATAGGCTCCAGAGGAAGTCAGCTTCTCGGTGAATTGTGCAGGGTCCTGGCTGTCTGGCCTTGGGCTCCACGCCATTTATTGCTGGCCCATCTACTTCCAGGAGGTCCTCCAGCTGGTCCTCTGCCACCACATAGTTCTGAATAAAAAAGAGCTTTGGCTTCCCTAAGAGAGAAGGGCATGCATCTGCCATGAACATCCTCCTGATCCGATCCAAAGGGAAACCTGCATGGGTCTGATCCACGCCAAACATGCTCTGGGAGTCCCCTCGGCTCACCAGGACACACACAAAACTATCGCAGTCTCGGTGTTGTGGCATACAGACAATTTGGTGAAGAACCTGGATTATACTGTTCATACTTGGATACAAGAAATACTTGACTTCATAGCCCAGGAAAGTAAAAGTGTCCCGAAGGGCCCCTGGAAAAGACAAACACAGAAAACAACAGCGGGTGAGAAAAGCTCAAGGCCCTGGGTAGCAATCCTAACCATGGGCTGATCTCTGTGACTTACTTTAGAGTCATATTTTGAGGTTTTCAAGGACCTAAGAGCAGGGCAGGAGAGACAGAAATCAACCTGAAACGTAAATGTGAGGCTTTCATGTCCCAGATGCTCAGCTCTGGTCTGTCCGTTACAACATTTCCCCTGCCTGAGGCCACCTCCATATCTGGCCACAGGTGCAGACCGAGTCCACTTCCAGTCCTAGCCAACCAAGGGAGGAACAAAGCTCTTCTTTTCAACTAAAACAAGGCTGGGATTTTTCAAAAGGCTCTTTCTTAAAATAACACACAAGTATACACGAATGCGTGCATTTGCAGGGTGCAGATCCAAACCTAGATGCAAATGGCTGCCAGAAGGGTGGCACAGGCCATGAGTTCCCTGACCTCCACCCACTGTGGGCTGATCTAGGGCCCCTAGGACTAACATGCGACCATTTCTAGACTTGCCAGTTCCCTCATGACCTGCTTCCCTGTGTACCACTGACTGAGCAGTGGGAGCCCCTGGCTAAGACTCCCTGCAGTGTCCCCAAAGACTCCTCTCCTAGTTTCCAGAAATCCTGGATTGACTTTGCCTACAGAAGCAATGCAAGGCTGTGGGAAAAGCAGGCTTTATTTAAAACAAGCCTGTCTTCTAACACTGACCTTCCCACACCTATGGGCTATAGGACCTTAAGGAAAAAGGTCTCCCTAGCTTTAAATGGAAGTGATGATGGTACCCATCCTATGAGAATGCTGTGAAGATTAAATGAGATGATATAAACATAAATCTCCTGGTACTCAACAAAAGTTAGTTCCTACATTCCCCTTTTTAAAATCTTTTTGTCCACCTTCTAGAAGTTTCTATGGCCTTGGAACCCAACAATTCCTACCCAGTCCACTTCTTCCTCATCTCCTCGGCTTGCCTTCACTGGAGAAATAAATAGAGCCTCCTGAATTGTCACATCTTTTTAATAGCAAAGAGAGACCTCTTTCTCTTCCTCACTCAAAAATTCTACTTCTTTTTGGGCCACCCATTACGTTTCTTTTCTTTGTCTGAGGGATGTCTCCAGTTCATTTGAGGGGCAAAAAAAACATTCGGTCCTAAGCCCAGAGGCTAAACAAGAATCTTCTAAATCAGGTTGGCACCCAAACTTCTCTGAATTTGTTTCCATGTTTCCTGACTATGTACCTACCTCTCTCCCTCCCCTGTGGTGTGTTCTTCTGTAAGTCTACCACTGCATTCATCCCAAACCAAACAACATAAGAGTAATTAGAACAGATATAACTTCCACTGAGGAACAAGAGGGCCCCATCTCAGACCAGTTTAGACATCACAGAAAAGGCTCAAGGGGAGATACATAACTGAAGGTACCGCAAAACTGCTTACTACAAATTCTCAATTCACTACATTCAATGGGAAAAACATGAAGCCTGGATAGTCACAAATAATTCAAAGATTCACAGCTTCAACAAGTAGTTGCAATCTTCTGGCCCTGCAAACTCACCAAATTACAAATCAGCTATAAAAGTGAAAGTAAATAATCAACAATTTCTCTTCTCGCTTCTCAGCAAAAAGTAGGAAAAGATACAAGGTAAGAAAGGAAAAACAGCTTTAAGTAAACGAAAAGATATTTAATCAGACATTGGGCAAATAAGGGCTGACCTGAATGCTCTGAATTTAATTCACCCAGCCTCTGAGCAGTATGTCAGGACACATTCACACAGGGTCTAATAGAACTTTCTGCTCAGGAGACCTGGGTTTACCTGTGGCCCCACTTCCTACCATTTCTGGCAATTTTAAATATGTCCACCAAGTCTTTGACAATCCTCCCTTAAAAAAGGTAGAGTGTAATTCCCCTCCCCTTGAATGTGGACCATACTAGGTAACTCAACTCCAGTGAATGAAATGTGGCAGAAAGGATACTATGTGACTTCCAAAGCTAGATCACAAAAAGGATACAGCTTCTGCCCTGGTCTTTCACCTTTGAACAGCTCACTCTGGGGGAAGCCAGGTGTCACACTGTGACAGCAATCAAGCAGTTCAGCGGAGAGGCCACACTGGTGAAAGACCAAGGCCTCTCACAACTTCCTGGCCCCATGAGTGAGCCACCTAAAAAGACCCTCAGCCCCAATCAAGCCTTCAGATGACCCCAGCTGACATCTGACTAAAAACCTCCCAAGAGAATTTGGGCCACAGAGCTCAGCTAAGCCACTCCTAAACTTCTGTGCCACAGAGACTGTGAGAGATATAAGTAAGTTAGTATTGTTGTTTTAAGCCATGACATTTTGGAGTGATTTGCACACATTATTAGATAAATAATTTACCAGGATAGTCAGGAAAAAAGAATTAAACCATTATTTAAGAATGTAGCTAAAAAAAAGAAAATTACAGACCAAAATCCCCAATGAACACAGATGTAAAAATACTCAACAAAGTATTAGCAAACCGAATTCAAAAATACATCAAGAGGATCATACACCATGATCAAGTGGGATTCATCCCAGGGATGCAAGGACGGTACAACATTCTAAAATCCTTCAACATCATCCACCACATCAACAAAAAGAAGGACCAAAACCACATGATCATTTCATAGATGCTGAAAAAGCACTTGACAAAATTCAACATCCATTCATGATAAAAACTCTCAACAAAATGGGTATAGAGGGCAAGTACCTCAACATCATAAAGGCCATATATGACAAACACACAGCCAATATTATACTTAACAGTGAGAAGCTGAAAGTTTTTCCTTTAAGACTGGGAACAGGACAAGGATGCCTACTCTTCCCACTTCTATTCAACAGAGTACTGGAGGTCCTAGCCACGGCAATCAGACAACACAAAGAAATAAAAGGCATCCAGATTGGCAAGGAAGAAGTCAAACTGTCCCTGTTTGCAGATGACATGATATTGTACATAAAAAACCCTAAAGAATCCACTTCAAAACTACTAGATCTAATATCTGAACTCAGCAAAGTTGCGGGACACAAAATTAATACGCAGAAATCTGTGGCAGTCCTATACACTAACAATGAACTAGCTGAGAGAGAAATCAAGAAAACAATTCCATTCACAGTTGCAACAAAAAGAATAAAATACCAAGGAATAAACCTAACCAAGGAAGTGAAAGACCTATACTCTGAAAACTACAAGACACTTTTGAGAGAAATTAAAGATACCAATAAATGGAAACACATCCCATGCTCATGGATAGGAAGAATTAATATTGTCAAAATGGCCATCCTGCCCAAAGCAATCTACAGATTCAATGCAATTCCTATCAAAATAACAACAGCATTCTTCAATGAACTAGAACAAATCGTTCTAAAATTCATATGGAACCACCAAAGACCCAGAAGCCAAAGCAATCCTGAGAAGGAAGAATAAAGCTTGGGGGATTATGCTCCCTAACTTCAAGCTCTACTACAAAGCCACAGTAATCAAGACAATTCGGTACCGGCACAAGAACAGACCCATAGACCGATGGAACAGACTAGGGAGCCCTGATATAAACCCAAGCATATATGGTCAATTAATATATGATAAAGGAGCCATGGACATACAATGGGGAAATGACAGCCTCTTCAACAACTGGTGTTGGCAAAACTGGACAGCTACATGCAAGAGAATGAAACTTGATTATTGTTTAACCCCAAACACAAAAGTAAACTAGAAATCGATCAAAGACCTGAGTGTAAGTCATGAAACCATTAAACTCTCAGAAGACAACATAGGCAAAAATCTCCTGAATATAAGCATGAGCAGCTTCTTCCTGAATGCATCTCCTCGAGCAAGGGAAACAAAAGCAAAAATGAACTCATGGGACTACATCAAAGTAAAAAGTTTCTGTACAGCAAAGGACACTATCAACAGACCAAAAAGGCATCCTACAGTATGGGAGAATATATTTGTAAATGACATATCTGACAAAGGGTTAACATCCAAAATACATAAAGACCTTGCACGCCTCAACACCCAAAAAGCAAATAACCCAATTAAAAAATGGGCAGAGGATATGAAGAGACAGTTCTCCAAAGAAGAAATTCAGATGGCCAACAGACACATGAAAAGATCCTCCACATCACTAATCATCAGGGAAATGCAAATTAAAACCACAATGAGATATCACCTCACACCAGTAAGGATGGCCAACATCCAAAAGACTAAGAACAACACATGCTGGCGAGGATGTGGAGAAAGGGGAACCCTCCTACACTGCCAGTGGGAATGTAAGCCAGTTCAACCATTGTGGAAAGCAATATGGAGGTTCCTCAAAAAACTAAAAATAGAAATACCATTTGACCCAGGAATCCCACTCCTTGGAATTTACCCAAAGAATACAGCTTCTCAGATTCAAGAAGACATATGCACCCCTATGCAGCACATGTAGCACAGGGAAGGCAAACAGTGAATCTGTGGCATCTTACTACACTGAAGGACAGTGACTGCATTGGGGTATGGGTGGGGACTTGATAATATGGGTAAATGTAGTAACCACATTGTTTTTCATGTGAAACCTTCATAAGAGTGTATATCAATAATACCTTAATAAAAAAATTTAAAAAAAATGTAGGTAGGGTATTAAACTACCGACTTTTCTCCTTTGCCTGACCCACCTAATAATGAAGAAATATAAAGAGAGTTCCAATCTCCTTAAAAGCTCATGATAAACAGGTATTATCAAGAAAATCAGGGACATGGTGCACAGGTCGCTGATAGGCCGTGTACTCACTTGTTCTTAGAGGACCTCAGCGAGGTAGAAAGGGCCGAGCATCACAGCCCCAGCCGTCGCTTCTGAGGGTGGAGCTTCTACACCCAGTCCAGCACTCAGGTTGCAGTACGAGATGGAACCATGAGAGAACCTGGACTGGGACCTCTGTTCCAGCCCTACAGGCAGACCTTGGACACATTGCAGGTTCAGCCCCAGACCACTGCACTGAAACAAATGCTGCAGTAAAGCAAGTCAAATAAACTTTTCAGCTTCCCAGTGCCCATAAAAGTTTTGTTTACACTATACCACAGTCCATTAAGGGTGTGTAGTATTATGTCCAAAAAACAATGTGCATGCCTTAATTAAAAAATACTTTATTGCTAAAAAATGCTGACCATCACTGAGCTTTCAGCAAGTCCTAATAACAGATCACAGACCACCATGACAAATATAGTAATGATTAAAACATTTGAAATATTGCAATAATTATTAAAATGCAACATGGAGACACAAAGTGTTCAAATGCTGTTGGAAAAACGGCGCCAACAGACTTGCTCAATGCAGGGTTGTCAAAACCTTCAATTTGTAAGAAACACAGTATCTGTGAAGCACAATAAAGAAAGCAAAGGTCAATAAAACACGGTATGCCTGGACTGTTGTTTTATTCCAACTCTTCCTTTCAGTATTCACACATCTCTAATTATGGAGTATTCTGTCCTCTAGAGGGCAGAAGAAAACAGGGAAATACCAGACCCAAAGCTCTTGTTTACTTGTTCTCTTCGACTGGGCTTACTTCCCTCAAAGCCCTCTCTTCACTGATAAATGTCCTCCCTTACCAAAGTTCTTGAAAGAAAGCCACATCTCCCTTGCTGATATGCAAGGGTTGTGGACAGAACAAATGCTGTCCTGCACCTTGGACGGCTTTCCTTTATCTGAGGTCCCCGTAGGCTCCCGCTGGTGCGACTACTGTCACAGGGCCCTGTCACACTGCAGTGAGCAGGGAGCTGCATGCGCGCCCAGGCAAAGAGAAACCAGTCTTGGAATCACAAGATCTGAGTTTCCGTCTTGACTCCTGCGCTTAGTTTTTGGGTCTAAACCCTGCCTAGTCCTGAAAGAGAACTAACTTGGTCAGCAAACAGGCTAAAAAAGCAATGGGAATCTGAGGTTGAGGGCAGAAAGTCCTTATCTAATAGAACAGAAGAAAAAAGGCTGAAGTTGGGGATGAAGCCAAAAACAATACAGGTCCCCAATGCCAAAAATAAGACCAGTAAGAACACCAAATCTGAATGGGCTTGAGGCCTGAAGTCATCACCACTGACATTTCCCATTAATATCACATCTTTCCCCTATCAGATGGGAAGGACTGATGCTAGCTGGCATTTGCATCTTTCTTTTATGGGGCAGCAAGAACATGCATATAGGCCAATCTAACTCATGGACTCAAGGGGGTGGTGAGAGTGTGACCTTGAACAAGTTACAGACTTAATTTATTAATCTATAAAAAGGGATTAATACTAATGCCTATACCATGTTCTTCGAAAGGTAGCTGTGAAGATCCAATAAGATCTTTGTAAAGATGCCTTGCAAAGTATGAGTGCTTATTCAAAGAAAAGATATTAGTTTTAAGGAAAATGAAGGCACTTCGCAAATCATGGAGTCTGCAGTGCCTCTCTCTCATGGAATGAATCTACCTCCTTAGAACCCAGAGGGAGGGCTATATATGGGAACTAAAATGGGCTCAAGGCCCATGTATCACATAATTGCCTTTTCCTTCCCCACAAATAGGGGAAGAAAAACTTGGGTGCTGAGTTTGGAAAATAAAACCCACAAACTGCTTAAGTCCCACTTCTTCCACCCACCCTGGAAATCCCACTCCTAACCCAGCCCTATCTCTGTAAACTTCAACTAGAAATCAACTTCCTTAAATGATGAGGGGTTTCGTCTGGCCTTGAAGTTAGTATGGGGTCGTGAGTAAAGAGATGGAGTCAGCACTACCCAAGGTCTGGGGACTTTCAAGATGAAATCCAAAAAAACGAAGTATAGTAAAAAGTCATGACCCTACTCACTCAAATTTTGTTTTGGTCTAAAATGAGGTCCCACTATCTACAAAAAGGGTTCCATTAAAGAAATGTATAGAATAAACAAGAAAGAGGAAATACTTCATCAGCTTATTTACAATCACTTATTGAATCCTTGTAATAAGACGAGCTCTATAGAGGATATTATGCTCAGTGAAATAAGTGGAGAAAGACAAGTACCAAATGATTTCCCTCATTTGTGAAGTATAACAACGAAGCAAAACTGAAGGAACAAAACAGCAACAGACTCACAGACTCCAAGAAGGGACTGGCGGTTACCACAGGGGAGGGGTGGGGGAGGGCAGGTGAGGAGGGAGGGAGAAGGGGATTGTGGGGTATTATGTTTAGTACACATGGTGGGGGGGTCACGGGGAAGACAGTGAGCACAGATAAGACAGGTAGTGACTCTGTGGCATCTTACTACACTGATAGCAGTGACTTCAATGGGGTATGGGGGGGACTTGATAATATGGGTGAATGTAGTAACCACAATGTCTTTCATGTGAAACCTTCGTAAGTGTGTATATCAATGTGTATATCAATGATACCTTAATTTTAAAAAGGCAAATAATAATAATAATAAGACTAGCTCAACTACTATAAAGCACAAGTGGAACAAAAGTTGGGCAGAATATTCTTAGTGCAAAGGGGAGTTCTGAGGTCAAATGTGAATGGGAAATGCAAGGCTGACAAGACTTAAATAGGTTTCTTGACAGGAGGACTACTCAGAGCCTTTAAGGCCAGTAAGCACTGCGGAGCTCTGAAAGGGGAACAAATTATTCAGCATTTCTGAAGTTCACTTGACACCAAATCTCATGCTTCACAAATTTGCTCCTTCTGTATTATAAAACACTGTGACCAGGGGAGGCAGATAAAGTATACACTATAATTCCTGTGCTTCAAGGAGCCTATGCTCTTCCTGGAGAAGCAAAGTTTATAAATGTGCACAAAGCAGTGATTGATTATGTCACATCGCACAGAAGAATTTCAGGTAAAATAGGCAGGCAGAGAATCTGAGACACCTGGAGATGAGACTGTGAGAAAGGTATTGAAGCAGGGGCCCAAAGAAGCAGGGCACAGGCAAGGCCCCCAGCATGGGAGGATGAGTGAGTGAGGAAGGGGGCAGCGGTAGCCTTGTATAAATCCACCTTCTCATTTGTTCAGTGAAACCCATCAGAGGGTTTTACTGGACAATCCACATACACTCAAAATTACAAACTACTTCTTGAATGTCTTAAAGCACAAATGATTACCAGCACATCCTTCTGGACTAGCTTTTCTTCGAAGTATCAATGATACTTCGTATCAATGATAAACATGTCAACTGCATGTTGAGAGGCTTCTGTGGGACCTCAGGCAGCCTACAAATACTCTGCTCCTCCACATATCCATGATTTCAAAATGCAAAGGCTCTGAAACCCTTTAGTTCTTCTCCCTGACTCATGTAACAAAACCTTTCTTGAACTGATGAGAGGCTATTTATAGCATTTATTCCACTTGTGTAAATATCCACTCATTTTGCTGTAGCAATATTACTTATTTGATTAAGAGGTACAACCCTAGACTCCACTGGAGTGTTCTATAAATTATAATATATAATATGTGCCACGTTATCTTTCTAAACTCTTAAAACCCCTAAATTGTGCAACACAAGAGTTGCCAATAAGGGATTGTGAACCTATACTTCTTATTTATACCCTAGATTTATGTTCTCTGTGAAAAAAGTGTTTGCTATGCAGCACGGCCCGTGGATGACTCTGATTCAAAGGGAAATTGCATCAGTGGTACTAGGTTTCCAAATGAATGGCTGTTTAGTCTCAGAGGATAAGAATGCCCAGAAGAAAACGTACTCCACTACAGACTGCCTGGTCTTCTGCCCCCAGAAGGAAGCTATTTTAATAGTATGTTAATCAGTAAGGAGGGGAAGCTCCACTCCCCTGGCCCTCAAGCTGGCAGGCAGCAGCGGTGGCTGCTCCATCTGAAGAAAGCCTTTCTCTACCATCTCAGATGTCACTTACCACTTGTCACCTCAGCTCAGGAGCAGAGGCGGATACCATGGCTGCTCTGATTCCCACGCTGAGACTGTCCTGCGCTCGCTAGTACAGGGAATGTCACCGATTTGGTTGCTGCCCACTGCTTAAGGGCAAAGGAGAAAGAAGGCTGGGCAAACCCAAGGAGCAGCTGAGCTCAAATCACCACCACCTGCAAAGCATCTCCACTCCCTGCTTCTGGCTCTCATGACTCCTGTTGCTCTCTTAGGAAAGGAAGCTGACTTACGCAAGATTTACGAGAGGAATGTTCAGCATCTACTGGGAAAATCTAAGCCTTAACCGGCTTAAAAAGTACAGAAAAAAATCTTCAAATCTGAAAGGGCAAGGAATAACCACTTTCTCTTAAAATTTGCAAACACCATTTTTTATGCAGTAGCCCAAAACCCAGACACAGCATTAGGTCAAGGCCCACAGTCCATCCACTTCTCTGTGATGCGTGACGTTCGGGTCTCCATTCCTAGTAAGATCAAAAACATCAGGGCAATATGAAGCACGGCTTTGCTAGGTTTCTGACACAGACAACACAATAACAAGGACTTATTTTTTAATTCAGACTGAGATAACTGGCCCCAAATCCTTAAGCTACGATGGTCCAAACAGAGGTTACTAACCTCTAAGGATTATTCTCAAGAATAAGCCGCCAAAATATAACCTTATCCTTGTTCACAGTGTGGGTCTGCGATCAGACTTGACCTTATCGCCTCCATATTTACTGCACACAGTGCCAAGCATGGTGTTTGGCATATAGCAGATACTCAATAAACATCTATGGGATAAAGGAAGAATAAATCTATAAATGTTTTGGGGACTTGCATAGTCTTTGGACACAAGCCTGTTTTTTTTAAGGACAGGAAAAGATAGGTATAAGAGAGTCTGTTAAATTCTACAGATACAAGTGTATGGTTTTAGAAACCCTGAGACTAGCAGAATTTATTCCTTCCCTCATTCACCCAGCAAATATTTAGTGATCTCCTATATGCCAGGCACTGTTCCTGGAACTGGAGACAGAGAGTAAGAGATGCACAAGCTCCCTGCCCTCATGGAACTTCCATTACAGCAAAGTAGCTAAATGCAGATGCTTTGGAGTCAAGCTTTCAAATCGCAGCTCTGTCAGTTACCAAACACGTTAGGAAGGCAGTTCTCTGTTCTCTGCTTGCTCACTTTGGAAACAGGGACAATAGTACCTATCTTACAGTATTATTTATGAAGATTAGGTGAGAGAATCCATGAAAAAGAATTAGCAAAGTACTTGGTGCACAGTAGAGTTTTAATAAACTTTGCACTCTGATCACTATACCCCCAAGTTAGTCTTATCACAGTACTGTTGGTTTCTTTCAGAGCCCTTGTTCTATTTGGCAATAATGTTCCTTAGACTTCTGCCCTCCTCCCAAATGTTCAACATTAACCCAAATGTTCAATCAATGACAAAGTTAATTGAGCAAGAGAAAGGAAACCCCACACGCTGGCTGTAGAAGAGGCTCCCATGCTGCCAGGGTGGAAATGAAGCAAGGAAGAGTGTCGCATGGAACTAAGATGACTGCCACCAAAGCGGGACTCCAGGCCAGGTCCTCAGTGAAAACTTGCCAGAAGGCGAGCTGGAAAACAAAGAGCTGGAGGCCTAGAGAGTGTGTCTTCCACCTCATATTAAATAATACTCTCCTGCTGCTCTGAGTTCAGCCAGGTGTATAAATGGATTCAGGACCCCCCCCACCCCCCACCGGCTGATAAAAGCTGCCACACACCGGGAGTACAAGTGTGCAGTCTTGCTTTTTACCTGTCGGTTAGCCCCCTCAGCTCGGAAGCTGGGGACTGGAGGGCAAATAAGTGGCCTCAAGCTCAGTTATTTGGTTTGTTCCCAGAGGCAAGCAGCGCTTGAGTCAAGGAAGCCGATGTTGAACACACCTGAGGCCAATCAATACGTGCTCATACCTCAAGCCAAAGACACAGTGCCCCCCACGCTCCAGCTCCAGTTCTAGCCTCCTTTGCATCTTTCTCACCTTTGAGGGTCTTGCCACTCTGTGCCCTTCCTCACGCCCCACCTTTGGACTCAGCTTCTCTCTCCTCACCAAGCCCATCCCTGCTAATGACTGGTAGGAGCGGTCTGTCCAGCTTTCCACCTGGGTGTCTCCCCAGAAGTTACCCCTTTCAGGTTATCCCCTCCATTTCAGGAAACCCCAGACCATGGGGCCCTGCCCCACTCACCCCTGAACCCAGCACAAACCTCGAGTCCCCAGTTCTCGGGTCCCCCACTTGTCTGGGATCAGACTCCATGTACCGAGCACGAGCCATGGTAGCATTTAGCTTAGTGGTTTGCAGCAAAAACTAAACAAACCAAATGGAAAAATGATGTCGGCTGGCATTTAGTACATGCTCACCATGCACCAGATACTGCTCTACAGCCTTTGCAAGCATGAACTCACTCGCTCCCCCAACCTCCCTCTGAGGCAGGTCCTACTGTTAACCCATTTCACAGAGGAGAAACTGAGCCATACAGAGATTAGGAAAATTGCCCAAGGTCACAGGCTTGAACATGGCAGAGCCATTTTTCAAACTTACACAGTCATATTCCACAGCCCAGCTCTGACCATGCTCCTATAATGTAGAAAAATACAAATGCATTCAGTCCCCATCTGCAAGAGGCCCATAACTCAGCAAGGGAAGCAAGAATCAACACTGGATTTTAGTCACAAACTCCCAGGAGGTCGTGCCTTCACCTTCATGATACCCTTTATACAACTGATACACTTCTTACCCCATGTGCAGTTGGGAATTTCCTTCTATGAATGAAATAAAACTAATTACAACTAGAAGTACAGGACAAGTACACAATGTCTTTTAAAGCAGGAAATTACTCATCAAGAAAATATTTTTTCTTTCTTATGTGGTTACTAATGACTAAAAAATGAAAGGACACATCTATAACTGAGAAGACAGCATTTCTCACACCGAACCAAAAATAGGACATACAGTGAGATCCTATCTGAAAGCCTGGGAAATTCAGCCTAATGTTTGCTAATCCAACCTTCCAGATTCTCTTCCCATAAAACCAACAAGGTAACATTTTAAGTGAGCCTAAAAGATGTTTCTAAAAGGTATTCTAACAGAATGTTGAGAAGCTGGAAAAGGAAACATAATGATCGATCCTTTTAAGAAGAGATAAATAATTAAACATAATGTTATTCCACTTATCTAGATGCTTCTTGTTCTCTTTTGATGCATCACTGATCCGATTCAGTTTTGAGTCAGGCATCCAACAACTGAGCAAAAGAAAATTTGGGTCCACACAGCGGTGACACAGGCGGGACAGCCTCAGGTGGTAGGACCAAGTGACACATTGCCTCTGAATGAACACGCACTTGCCATATTTCTAATGTTCCCCAGAAAAGCTTTCAGTCTATCTAGCTAAAATGATGGGGCACTGATAATATTGAAGACAGCAAGCCTTCCATTTTAAGCCCCAGGACTCCTCGCGGCCACAGCAGCTAGCATGAAAAGGCAAGACTAATGCTCACCGATTGCCACAAACCACGCCCACGGGCTGGCGACGATGCTGTGCGTTCCCCAAGTCCCTTTTGGTTTGCCTGACACAGAGCCAGACTAAGTTCCTTGTCTACAGTGCTTAAGTGGGGCCACATTAGTGAGTTCTGGCCAAAACCCAGATACTATGGGAAGATCCTATGGGAAACTCCAAGACCTCAGATAGCGAAGCCACTGAATGAGCACGTAGACCAAGGCTTCCCTTTTACCAATCCACACTAGACTGTGATAAGTAAGAAATTACCCTTCACTGCGTGAAACCAGGTCCAGGCGACGGTTTGTCACAACAGCTGTGTCACTCGCTCTGATGAGCACAGCTGGCTGGCCATGCTCTCGCTGTGGGGACATCAGTCAGTCTGCAGTGTCCACACCTACCTGTGTCATTGCCAATGCAATCAATGATCAGGCAGATGCCCAGGGGCTTGCTCTCCATCCTATATCTCTCTTCCAGTACATGCTGGAAAGGAAAGCAGAGACTGTTAAAACTCTGGACACCGTTATTTCCCCAAAGTCCCACCCACATCTTTTCTTTTGGATTGCCTTAAACATCACCATGGCAGGTGAGTCACTCAACAGGGACAGCTTGAAGTCATCACAGCTGACATTTCCCATTAATATCAAATTTTTCCTCTATTTGGGATGTGCTTAAATAGGCTATTTCAGTTTTTATTTAATTTTAATGAAAATGGCACTCTCTTTACCCATGTCTTAGCTTTGCAGGATAAAGATCCTTTGAAACAGGAAAAAATGGGTCATAGGCTCCCACACTAACTTGAGGTTGTGCAAGTGAGCTTTCCAAACTAGTATGAAAAGAGGACTTCTATTGCCTCTCTTATGGAGATACAGCCAAGAAAAAGCCCGCCAGTCAAGTTTCAGTGTCCCTGCTTACTTATATGGTCAGCAATCACCCAACTGAGAAGAGAAGTGTCACTTTGGAATTTTCCTGCATTCCAAAGGTCATTGATGCAATTTCCACTTCAACAGCTTTCGCTTTGCTACATCCCAAGTTCCCCTTTAGATGAGTTCTCAGGAGAACAGGGCTCTCAGCGTGTCACAATCATCACCAAGAATTCTTAGTGAACAGATATTTTGAAGGAAGTCAGGGCTCTCCACAGATACTGTAAAGGCAATACAATACCAAATCAGATCATTTATTCTGTACCTGAGGCAGACATGCTCCTGATTCCTCAATG
>JAVSCE010009462.1:0-27109 GCA_032199065.1 Smutsia gigantea | reverse complement strand
ACTCTATTTAGAGTAGACTAAATAGAGTTGGGGGGCCATTAGGGAAATGGGGTCTATGCACATGCTCTTCTCTGCACCTGTTCTCAGAAGCATGGTTAAACCTTGTGTTCTGTCAGACCTTTGACACCTGCTTCCTGACACACTCTCTTTCCTCTAGCTTACCGGGTTGTAAGAATACAGCACGTAATACACACATCATACAAAATACACGTTAGTCGACTGTTTACCTTATTGGGAAGGCTTCTAGTCAACAGTAGGCTATTAATGGTTAATTTGGGGCGACCCCAAAGTTATACGTGCATTTTCGACTGCGTGCAGGGTGTTCCCAGTGCTTCTGGCCCTCGTGTTGTTCAAGGACCAACTGTACTTGGAAAGGGGTGTTGTTCCTTTAACAGTATCATTTACTTTATTCTCTTCTGAACAGTTCTGAGAGTTGCTTGTTACAAAGAGCCTCTAATAAAAATGAAATATGTTTCTGTGTGAAATAAGGGATGCGAAATTGTACAAGATGAAAAAAAATTGTACAAGGTGAGGGGGCCTGCCCTCTGGGGCTTGGTGCTGGCTGTCTGATTAAGTTGTTATGTGAAATTCAAATTTAACTGCATTTATCTGGGTTTAACTCGGTTTTATCTGGCAACCCTACGTGGAGCTCCCTTGTGTGGTTGCTGGCTACAGATGCCCACCTGTGGGTCTTTGGGATTTGCTCTTTTTTAAGAAGAGTGCCTTGAACGTTGGTCTAAACCGTTACGATTACATACTTTGCAAACGTCAACTTGGGACTTGGGGGTCCGCGAGAATCGCCTTAACATCCACAAGGCACTTCTGGAAATCAAAAGCTGGAAACTCCGGATCGGGCATCGGGGTCAGTATTTAAAGCATCCCACATCCGTGAACGTCAGCGCTGCCTCCTGGGACCAGATTTTTTGCTTTGGAAACTAGAACAATGATTTGTGAGCCAGGTCATTCTAGTTCTTTTTTTGAGGATTTAAATTTTATCCTACAGCTCAGGGTTAAAGATGGGAGAACAAACATGAAATAAGCAAGGTGACAGGGAAGCTTTGCTGACGTGCCTGCGCTCCGGCGCCATGCATCCATCCCTCAGTGATTACATTAACAATCCCCATCAGAGAGGACACCGGGGAGGAGGGGAAGCCGCCGAATCTCTGCCCGGAAAACGCACTGGTCCCCGGAATGTCAGGTGAAGAGAGTCCTAACTGAGCCCCACAGGAGGTGAACCCTATTCCATTGGGGGGGGCTTAGGCCGCCCTGCAGGAAGGAGGGTGGCTGGGATGCTGGCAGGAAAAGCCCTGGGTCAGCACTCAGGACCCCAGGGGAACGTTCCTGGCTTGGGCACTAATGAGTTACAGGAAAGAGAGAAAAGCTCGAATGTCAGTTTTTTTCTCCCTCCTAAAAGCTGGATATTATCTACTTCATGACGTTTTGTGATGATGAAATAAAATTAGATAAGTGTGATGCACAAGATAATGTGAGATAATCCCAGTGCAACACTTCCTACTTTTGTGACTTTGGGGACACTGTATGATTCTGTCCAGTGGGGACAATATAAGGTTCTACTTCTGCCATGGATATGCAATGGGGGGATGACAGCCTCTTCAACAGCTGGTGTTGGCAAAACTGGACAGCTACATGCAAGAGAATGAAACTGGATTATTGTCTAATCCCATACACAAAAGCAAACTCAAAATCGATCAAAGACCTGAATGTAAGTCATGAATCCATATAACTCTTAGAAAAAAACATAAGGCAAAAATCTCTTGGACATAAACATGAGCAAATTCTACATGAACATATCTCCCTGGGCAAGGGAAACAAAAGCAAAAGTGAACAAATGGGACTACATCAAACCAAAAAGCTTCTGTACAGCAAGGGACACCATCAACAGAACAAGAAGGCATCCTACAGTATGGAAGAATATATTCATAAATGACATATTCGATAAGGGGTTAACATCCAAAATATATAAATAACTCACATGCCTTAACACCCAAAAAGCAAATAACCTAATTAAAAAATGGGCAGAGGATCTGAACAGACACTTCTCCAAAGAAGAAATTCAGACAGGCAACAGGCACATGAAAAAGATGCTCCACATCGCTAATTATCAGGGAAATGCAAATTAAAACCACAATGAGATATCACCTCACACCAGTGAGGATGGCCAACATCCAAAACACAAACAACAACAAATGTTGGTGAGGATGTGGAGAAATGGTAACCCACCTACACTGCTGGTGCGAATGCAAATTAGTTCAACCATTGTGGAAAGCAGCATGGAGGTTCCTCAAAAAACTCAAAATAGAAATACCATTTGACCCATAAATCCCACTCCTAGGAATTTACCCTAAGGATGCAGCAGCGCAGTTTGAAACAGACATATGCACCCCTATGTTTATCGCAGCAGTATTTACAATAGCCAAGAAATGGAAGCAACCTAAGTGTCCATCAGTAGATGAATGGATAAAGAAGATGTGGTACATATACACAATGGAATATTATACAGCCATAAGAAGAAAACAAATCCTACCATTTGCAACAACATGGATGGAGCTAGAGGGTATTATGCTCAGTGAAATAAGCCAAGCCGAAAAAGACAAGTATCAAATGATTTCACTCATGTGGAGTATAAGAACAAAGAAAAAAACTGAAGGAACAAAACACCAGCAGACTCACAGAACCCAAGAACGGACTAACAGTTACCAAAGAGAAAGAGACTGGGGAGGATGGGTGGGAAGGGAGGGAAAAGGGGGAAAAAGGGGCATTACGATTAGCAGATGTAATGTTGGGGGGGCGCGGGGAGGGCTGTACAACTCAGAGAAGACAAGTAGTGACTCTATAGCATCTCACTACACTGATGGACAGTGACTGTAATGGGGTTGGTGGGGGGGGGGACCTGATGAAGGGGGTAAATATTGCACATGTAATTGTAGATTAATGATGCTAAAATAAATTATTTTAAAAAACCCCGTAAACTGGGAAGCCTCAATGTCGGGGAGAGGAGCGTCATTCCCAGATTCACCTCAGGCCCCCCAGGGAGGGTTCTTGACCCTTGGCCGCACCCCAGTCCGGGGAGGGCAGCCCACCGGTAAAGCTCCTGCGCACCTGTCCCCGCACAGAGCCGCCAGGTCGCCGCTGCCACCAATAGCACTGCCACCAGCATGGTGCTGGCTGCCATCTCTCTCTCAGCCACAACCTTTAAGACTTGCCGCCTCTCTCCCTCTCCCAGCACGTGAAATCGATTCATTGTCTGGGCATGCGCAGACTAGAGCCTGGGCACGCGCACACAGCCGCCCAGTGTGTGAAAATGCGTACGTCTCAGGTAGCCTGATTCCGCCCGCCTCAACTCGGTCCCTAGCACCTGGGCATGCGCAGAGACGCCCCCACCCTCCCGGGAGTCTGAAGAACTCTCGTCCACTCTCGAACCAGCCCCCCCAGAGTAGGCGCATGCGCACATGGCTTTGGGCTGTGTAGTTTGAGGACGCGTACACCATCTCTATGGCAACCCGAATCCTCCAACTGGGACGCGCCCAGAGCCTGAGCGTGCGCGTGTCCCCTGCGCGCCTAAGCGTAGGCTCTGGACTCGCGCACACATTCCTACCGTTGCCCGGGCAGCAGCTGCTGTCTTCCTAGAAGCCTTGGCGCGTGCGCGCAGCCCCCCACGCGCTAGCTAGGAAGCCGGAAGAGCGGGGTGAGATGAGGACGCGCGAACACCGTCCCCACGGAAACGCGTAGGGCACACCTCCACTCCCTCCCCAGCCCGGCCCTGCGTAGCTACTTGGGGCCAAGTCTGTCGCGCCCGACGTCCTGTACGCCACAGCTGGGCGAGAGGAAGTGATGTAAGCCCTGTGCGCCGCCGGGATGGTCGGGCCATGGCGGCGGGCACAGGGTACGTGCGGCTGTGGGGTGCTGCGCGGTGGTGGGCGCTGCGGCGGCCACTGTTGGCCGCCGCTGGAGGGCGGGTCCGGATCCCGACTGCGACCGGAGCGTGGCTGCCCAGAAGCCGACCGGCCTGCGACGCCTCGCCTCCTTGGGCGCTGTGGGGCCGAGGCCCCGCAGCCGCGAGCCAGTGGCGGGGCGTCTGGGAGGCGAACAGCCGTGGCGGCGACGCCTTCTCGGGAGGCGAGGATGCCTCCGAGGGCGGCGCTGAGGATGGGGTCGCTGGCGCCGGGGGCAGCGCAGGGGGCGGGGAAGGCCCGGTCGTCACGGCGTTGACGCCCATGACGATCCCAGACGTGTTCCCTCACCTGCCGCTCATCGCGGTCACCCGCAACCCGGTGTTCCCGCGTTTCATCAAGATTATCGAGGTAATGAATGCCCCTCCCTGGCTTCCATTTCCCCACCTTTGCAAGGAGCGGGTTGGCCCGAGGAATCATTTAGAGCACCCTCATGCCTCCCGCATTTTTCCAGGCACGAAGTTTCCAAAGGCTGAAGTTAGAGTCCCTGTCTTCTTACCACCAGCTTGGTGAACTTGAGCGAAATTCCTCCCCTCTTACAGATCCTTCAGTGGGGTCGAATCCAGCGAGCTTAGAGCTGTCCAATTAGAATCGTAGTCATAGAAATCCATGCTGGGCAGGAGGCAGCATGTCTTGCGGCCCCTTTACTTTTCTGGGAGTCTTGATAAATGTTGTGTAACTCGGTCTGCCGTCTGATTAGGAGTCCCTTTGGGGATCAGGGTTCATTCTTTCCTTCAATGTTTTTTGACCGCTTACCACGTGCCAGGTCCATTTCTAAGTGTTAGCAATACAGCAGTGTACAAGACAAAAATGACTGCCTTTGGAGCTCACATTGTTTTTGCATGCAAGAGGCAATAAACAAGATTAGTATGCAAATTATGTGTTGTGAGGCAGTAAGTACTACATTGGAAGAATAGAGCAAGGGATGGTTTAGGAGTCTTTGGAGGAAGTGGGGAGAAGGAGGCTCTCAGAGAGGTGCACCATGGTTATTTCATTTAGCAGAGTGTCTTGAGCGCCTACCAAGTATCAGGCACTGAGGATATAGCAGCAGACAAGTCAAACACAGTCCCCATGCTAAAGGAATTTCTATTCTGGTGGAGAAGACAGCAAACACATTTCAGTCTAAGCTCGGAATGGGGGAGAAACCAGGATGATGTAATAGAGAGAAAGCAGTGTGAGTGTTAGGAACTTGAGTTTTTAGAGTAGGAAGGGCCCAAATGCCTGGCTTCTTCCTACCGCCCCCCTTTTTTAAAAAACGATAATGGAAACTTCTCCATGGAGGACAAATTTTATCTCTTAACTGTCCAAGCAAGGTCAGTGTCATACATTGAGTCAGTGTCTGCATTCACTCTCTAGCCTCTCCCCCTCACACTCCGATTTCTACTAAATAAATGTCAGGGATCCTTTGGAAAGGGGAAGGACAGTACAGAGGGGCAGGAGTAGCCAGCCAGTTGGGGGTGGGGAGGCACAGAAGAAGTCCCATCCACCTCCTCTCCCGCACAGCTGGCTGTGTGTCTGAGCTACCCCTCCAAGGTGTTTCCTTGGTGCAGACTGGTGGTTAACCTGCAGGCCCAGAGCCAGACCCTGTGGGTTCATATGGCTCTACCTTTCGTAGCTCAGAACCTTGGACAGGCTGTTCCTTTGGGCCTCTGTTTTCTCATCTGTGAAATGGACATCTTAATGGTATCCCATTTCTTAGAGCTGGTGCAGGAAGTTGGCCAGGTCGTGCGTAAAGGATTTAGAATCATGTTTAGTGCTGAATAAGCCTCAATGGGAAGTTGCTGCTGTTTCCTACGAGGTGTGCTCTGACAGCTCGGAAGCCTGCCCTAGAGAGCTTTTCCCCGTTTTGACCCCGCCCCTCTGCCCTCCCGGTCTGTAGGGAAACAAGTCCTGGCCCCCGCATCCTTGCAGGGTGGCAGCTGTCCCTGCTCCCCAGTGCCCAGAGACACGGTTCTTCCAAAGAGATTCTGTCTGCACACCTAGAACGACCAGGAGGGTCAAATGAGGGTCTGGATAGCCAGAGGCTGGTATGCTGTATTTACGTATTTCTATTGCTGTTATCTTGTAAATAGCAAAACGGGACCCTGCCAGAGGGAGAACAGGTGCAGGGTGATGTTAGCCGTCCGCTGGTAGCAGAGTTAAAATCAGGGAAACGTCTGTGGAAATGTTTCTGAACCTGTTAGTAAGGCGTGTTTATCTTGACACTGTAATTGACGCTGTATGTGGCCGACGTGCCCCAGTAGCTTCCCTCATTCCTAGTGCTCTCTGAGCATAGAGACTGGCAACTCTTAATTTTTGGTGGGTCATATACCCTCCTGATGGCCATTAGGGATCTTTACCCAGGGAAAAAAATGCATGCATTGCGTCAGGAATTCCCAGACCATAAGCCAAAAGCCCCTGTTGGGTTGAGTTAAAACACCTGTTCTCAGAGCCCGGTGCCTGGACCAGCACCAGCATCCCCTGGGGGCTTGAAATATAGGTGCCCAGGCCCCTGCTGACCCCTGTGTCAGGGACCCGCAGGCGCTGGGCCCAGCCGTCTGTGTTCACAAGGCCTCCAGCTAATTCTCCTGTGTCCTGAAGTCTGAGGGCCGGAGAGCTGATTCAGAGTCTTGTCTGAGCACTAGCAGGCCCAAAAGGAAGCAGCTGAGCCGTGAGGCATGGGTGTGTGTCCCCACCCCCAGCCGTGCTCTCTGGAAGACATCATTAGCGCCCTGCCTGCCTCTGATGTGACGTGGAGAGAGTGTGCTGGGACCGTGAACACCGTGTAAATGTGACTGGGAAATACTTCGAGTGTCAGTTGAAGTCACCAGCCTCGGGGGTGGGCACATTGGAACTGGGCACATTTAGTGTTGTCCTTCTGATGTTGATAACATCAGAATGGTCTAGATTTTCAAGCTAAGACGCTTTGCCACGTAAAGAGGCCTGAAAATGGATGTGAAGTCGGTTTCTTGGTTCTGGCTGTTGTCTGCTTTGAGTTTTCTTCAGGAAGGTGGGGACCCCGTCACAGAATGCAGCCAGTTGGCCCTACCCTGCTCCATTTGCCACACACCTCTCTTTTTGTCTGTCTGTCTGTCTTTGGTTCAGGGGTTCCTGGACCGTGTTGGTTAGTATCCTGGATCAGATTAGCGTATACCCGGAGAGTAACACAGAAGATGCTAGAGCTGCTGTCAAAATGTCAGCTAGAAAACGTACCCAGCATTTCACCTTGAGGTCATTGTCATGCTAGGTTAAAAATAAGAAGTTGGTTGAGCTGCTAAGAAGGAAAGTCCGCCTTGCCCAGCCATATGCCGGTGTCTTTCTAAAGAGAGATGACAAGTAAGTGTGATTTCTCCTTCACTCCTTCGTTGCAGTTGCCTGACTGTAGCTTGCCACAAGTCCTGCTCCGTAGGGTAGTCCAGGCCTCTGACCCTTGACCTGAAGGAAGCCGAGCAGAATCTACTGGGGATGAGGCCGAGAGCTGAGCACGCTTTTTACTCTGGGCCGAAGACTCGTCCCACAGCACAAAGCTTCCCATGTCGTCAGGATGTGGGGGGTGTTAAATGCACCTGCGAGGCTGCTCGGAGCTGAGTGAGGTGGGCGGATGTCGCAGCTCCAGGTCCATCCACCTGGACTAAGTGGGAATTAGTTCCACCTCCAGATGTGAAGGTACAGCCTGAGCAGGCTGTGTAATGGGAGAGGTGGGATGGAACCAGAGCCCTCGCGGCTGGCTAGCCGGCAGCTCCTGCTCGCGCGCAGCTAGCCCCTGGTCGCGGCAGTTCTGAGCTGGCAGGCACTGCGCTGGGCTCCAGGGCTCCTGTGGGAGCAGGAAGTGGCTGCTCTTTTCTGCTTGGGCTGGTACGGGTGTGTCTCTCCTCCTCCCTCTTAGCCCAGGAGAGCCCTGGAGAGCCAGCACCCATGCCCAGGTGCCTTTGTGTCCCTCTCTCTCCCTCAGCAACGAGTCCGACGTGGTCGAGAGCCTGGATGAGGTCTACCACATGGGGACGTTTGTCCAGATCCACGAGATGCAGGACCTTGGAGACAAGCTGCGTATGATCGTCATGGGACATAGAAGGTGCGGAGCCCGGGACAGCGGCAAGGGCGAGCAGCTCTGAGTGCCCCGAGGCCCCAGCACAGCCTGCCCTTCTCGGTCAGCTGTGCAGCCTTGGGATCAGGCCAGCGCTGGAGATGGGCACTGAGATGTGCCGCCTCTGGATCCCACCCTCCCCAGAGTCCCCTTGAAGCGGCAGTACGGGTGGTCCAGGAGAAGCCGTTTCTTTTATGCACATTATTCGGGAAAGCATCACAAAAGCAAGATAGCACGGTGCCGGTGTCCGGTGTCAGCCCAGCGCTCTCACTTGGGCGGGTTTTCCTCCAAGGGCAGGGTCTGTGTCTACCAGCCTGTCATGTGGTGTAGGCCGCCAAGCAGTTTGTGGCTTGTTTCAACTAGACGTTACTGTTAGTTTCTGCGTTCAGTCTGCTGAAGGGCTCCATGTGAGTTTGTACGCCCAGTGTAATTAAGCCCTTGCACTGTCACGGTTTACTAAGGAAAATCTACAAGGTCAGCTGGTTGAAGCTCTTGATGGAGAAACCGAGCAGCCCTTCACGAGTTTTCCAAGGAGCGTTGCTTATCTGAGACGCTCACCTGGATCCCTTGGTCAAATATATGTGGGAAACATTTCAGAGGCCCAGACATGAACACGTGGTAAATGTCGTGCAAGGCCCCTCATGGAAGAAGCTCACTGGTGACTATTGAATCTAGAGCCTTCCATCCTTTGCTCTCACAGAGCCTGTCCTGGTATCAGCCGGTAGCACCCAGAACACAGTCGGGAAGCGGGTGTGCGCCGCCACTGATCGTGTGAAAGTCCTGGTGGCACCCACAGCCTGAGCCCCGCACTGGCTTCGTCTCCCCTTAGGAGATGAGCCTGTTTTAGGGGAGAGGCTGCTCCTCTGTCCCACAGGGTTCGTGGGCCGGGGGAATAAAATAGGATGCAACCGAAGTTAGTAAGAACGGTGGTGACTGCAGCTGCTGTCCTAACCCACGAGGCACCCGAGACCAGTCCTGGCTTCCAAGGCCGGCCTGTCCTCCATGTGCCTCCCTGCTGTCACCTGGGCACCGAGTCCCTGCAGAGAGAGGGTGGGGCTCTCGGCCCTCGGAGGCAGTCACTGTGCTCAGTCACCCGAGTGACAGGAGCTAAGAGGAGAAACGGCCTGTTGCTGGTCGGCACCAGGCACTCAGCTGTGAGCAGAGAAACAGGTGGGGCCTCAGGGAGCCCACTCCCTGGTGGCGGGGGCGTGACCGTGAAGACAGGTCATGAGCTGCGGCCGACAGCGGCGGGTGCTGGCGGCGTGAAGACGGGCGGGGCGATGGTGTGTGTGCACGTGGCGCCGTGTGCCTGGGACGTGGGCAGGGAGCTCTTTGGGGAGATGCCCTTGCACTGAGGCCTGAATGATGCGGAGGAGCTGCTGTGTGGGGACCTCAAGTCCAGGGGGGCGTGGGGGGTAGGCCGTCCCAGAGACAGCGGGTGCTGGGCCCCAGAGCTGGTTACTGCTGCCTCGGCCATTAGGCCTCTAAAGTTAATGTGCAAGGAGGACAGCGGGGGGTTGGTGTGGGGAACTGGGACTAGGTGGGTGGGCTGGAGTCCCAGGGCAAACGGGTGCTGGCTTCGGAGTTCCAAGAAGGCAGCTGGGTCTCCAGGACCCCGAGCCACCCTGCCCTTGCACAGCCGGACCCTTACCGTCAGCCCCAGCACTGCTCCCAGCCTCTGGCTTCCCCTGCTTCTCTCCGTGCTCAGGATCCACATCAACAGACAGTTGAAGGTGGAGCTGGAAGAGCCTGAGGCCGAAAACCAGCAGAAGGCCCGCAGGAAGCCCAAGCGGGTCAGGCAGGAGGCGGAGGGAGACTTGGGCCCCGAGCGCCAAGTGGAGGTGGGGCTGGAGCCCGCCGCGGGCTCCCTTGGGGAGGTGCTCATGGTGGAGGTCGAGAACGTCGTTCACGAAGACTTCCAGGTCACGGAGGAAGTGAAGGTAAGTCAGTGTGGCCGCCCAGCGGCTCCCCCTGAGCCATGCACTCAGTAGGGGTGTATGTAGCCCATTGGGGCCTCAGGTTTGTAGAATGCAAAGTGTGATTTTCATCCCAAAAGTCTTTAGAAGAAACTGGCATCAGAAAGGTAAAGCAAATAGGCCAGGTCTTTAGGTGCAGGGGGAGGAAGCAGGATCTAAGCCCGTGTCCAGCCCCAGCCCTCGTTCCCTGGGCAGGGCCTTCCTTTCCGTGACAGCTCCTTCCCTGCAAGCCAGCCCAAGGGGTGGGCGAGGGGAAGCAGGACACAGTCAGCATGGCCCATGCTGCCTGGCAGGAAGTAGCATTCTGGCCACCTTAACCCCAGACCCAGGCTCACCTGCATGCCTCGCCTGGCCAGCCAGCTATCAGGCTGGTGGAGGGAGGTGCCCTCTCACCTTGCTTCTTGTGTGGGCCGTAAGGCAGCCTGCCTCTCCCGGGGTGAAGGCGGAAGGCAGCTCTCCCCGGGGCTCCTTAGGTGCATGTGCCCTGTGGCCTTGGTCCCCTGAGGACACCGGCAGGCATAGCTGAGCGCTCTAGTCTGGCCCCCTGGCCTCGGGTTGAGAAGGATTCCAGGGCAGCCCTGAGCTCGGCGGAAGGCAGTGCTGCCACATGTTGGCGATGTCTCCCTCGGGCCCTGGGTGACACTCGGCTGCACTGCTGCTGGCCCGGGCCAGCAGTCACATTTGTGGGGCCCCTCGGGGCCCTCAGACCCGTGCTGTCTGCAGTGGTGGGAGTACTTGACAGTTCTGTGCCGTCAGCTCCTGGGGCTGCCAGACGCCTGACTGATGGATGGCTGGCTGAGGAGCAGAGTACGTAGTTTCACCCTAGTCCCTGCCGCGTGCACGGCTCCCAGTGCCTAGGGGCCGCTGTGCCGGGTGCCACAGCCTTAGAATTGCCCGTGACCGTCCCGTCGCTGGGGATGTGCAGGGGTGAGCACACGCATGCTGTGGTGGGGAGAAATCAGACCCTAGAGGGAGCAAGCATGCCCTCGTTCCTGAGAGCTGCAGGCCTCCAGCCGGCCTGTGCTGGTTCCTTCTAGCAAGGTCACCTCAGGCAGTTCAGGGACAAAGCCAGTGACTGGAGAGCTGTGGCTACACTGAGAACACCAGCTGTGGCAGTGATGGGCTTCCCGCCCACATGTGCCCTCACCGGGAGCCATGGGTCTTTGTGCCATGAACCGCCCAGTGACCCTGCCAGAAGCATTACCAGTGTCCCGGCAGGGAGTGAGGACTGACCACACCCGTGGCACCCACGGCAGAGGGACCCCTGCCTCGGAAGGGAGCCTGGGGCCCGAGGCCCTGGCAGGGACAGGCCGGAAGGCCAGGTGACTCAGACACATCCTCAGATTGGGGTGTGTCCCTCTGTGTGGTGGAGCCCATGTCGGTTGGGAGGACAGTGCTTAAAATGGTGTAAAGAAGGTCCCGTCTCCCCATTTTTTTCCCTCAAGAAGGCTTCCAAGGTCAATGTTCAGTGCAGTCTAGGGAGATGGGCGTTGGGTTGGCTTTCACTGCCTTGGCCCCATGTCCCCATGACCTGTGGATCTGGGCTCAGCTCCTGGGCTGCTGGGGTCCTTGGCCAGGGCCAGGTGCCCCCATGGCCCCAGGGACCCACATGGCCTCCTGCTCGCCAGGCGCTGACTGCCGAGATCGTGAAGACCATCCGGGACATCATCGCCTTGAACCCGCTGTACAGGTTGGTGTGCGCCCTCCCCAGCCCCGGTGTGTGATTGCTGTCCCCAAGGCCTGCCTGGTCTCTGTGGCTCTTCCCGCAGCAGGGTTGGGGTGTACCGTCTCAGAGTGTCCTTCCATAGGAACCCTTGACAGTTGGGGGAATCTGTGGCCCAGGGCCTAGCCCTGTGTGCATAGAGCCAGTTTCTCTCTAGGCAGGAAGGCGCTGGGCTGGGAGGTTGGGGGGGCCTGCCTGGCCTCGGTTCTTTGTTTTCTTCCTACTAACAAGGGCCTGGACTTCGTGGACGGCTTTGTTGTCATCAGCTGGGGAGGAGGGAGGGCGTCTTGGGTCACTGAGTGGCTGCTGGATGGGGCTGGCTTTTGGGCCGGAAGGGTTAGGGCGGTGTTCGCCTCTTGGTTCTACGATGGTGGCCCCACCAGCCCTGAACTTGGGGACGCCCAGGTGCACAGCTGCTCTCTGCGCAGCATGGGGAGAGGAGGCCAAAGCCGGGGCCCCCGAGTGGCTCTGTGGTCCAGTGACAAGTGAGGCCCAGCTGCCGTGAGTCCCTGTGCCCCATGGCAGCGTCCTTGTGGCCCTTCCAGGGAGTCTGTGCTGCAGATGATGCAGGCCGGCCAGAGAGTAGTGGACAACCCCATCTACCTGAGTGACATGGGCGCCGCGCTGACTGGAGCTGAGTCCCATGAGCTGCAGGACGTCCTGGAGGAGACAAGCGTGAGTGTGGCCCAGGAGACTTCACCTGGCTTGTTGGGTCAGAGGCTGCGTGCCTCGAATTTGGTCAGGCATGGTCAGGATGACCTGCCCAGCCTGTGCTCAGCACCTTGTGGGGTGCCTGGGCCCCACACCCCCTCCCCCTGCACAGCTGGATGCCTATTGTGACTGTGCCCTCCCGTCTCTATTGGCAGATTCCTAAGCGGCTGTACAAGGCCCTCTCCCTCCTCAAGAAGGAGTTTGAACTCAGCAAGCTGCAGCAGCGCCTGGGCCGGGAGGTGAGCTGGGCCGTGGCGAGCCTGTGGTGGCAGGGGGAGTCCATCCTGGGGGCTGCCTGCAGTCCGTTGCTCTCACTCGGGGCAATGAAACTGCATGTGAACACTTAACACGCCCCATTAGCTGAGCCAGAGGGAGAGGTCGCAGGACTGTCCTCTGTCAAAGGACAGGATCTCTGCTTTCGAAGTCCTTGGGGAAGCACCAGAAGTTGGGAGCCAGTCCGGGAAAGGTTGAAAAGCTCTTCCCCAAGACTCAGCCGTTTGAGGCGCCCCTTCCCAATTTGGGGCAAATTCCTGGGCTGCCTAGATTGTCAGTTACCCACCACCACCTGTCATTTTTCAGATTTGACTCACTTTTATCACTCAACTTTACTTTAGAAAAGTTTCCTATGACATCTTTAGTTGGAAACCCCCTAACACTTGGCTGCTGACACAAGGCAGGGCTCAAATATGACAGACACAGTGGCAGGACCTTGTAGGTGGGGGTGGCGGTGCCGTCCGGGGGCTCAGAGCCAGCAGCAGCTGCCTGGTTTGTCGGAGGGACTCGCTGCCCTTGCGGGAAGCCGGGGACACGTGCCGGTGTCAGGCTGAGCTTCCCCTCGTCATCATTAGGAGGGAAAAGCACATGCCTTCCTCTCTGGGGATTGGGGTGGTTTATTGCCGAGCCCAGGGAGGCCCACGTTTGGGGAACTTCAGGGTAATGATGGAAGGGAGTGGTGGAAGTGTGCGCTGCGTCCCAAGGCAGCAGGGCCCCACCCTGGCCCGAGTTGCTCCGCGGACACGCCAGCGCACCTCCTCATGGGCTCTCTGACTACGGCTTCTGGGCCCTGCAGGTGGAGGAGAAAATCAAGCAGACACACCGCAAGTACCTCCTTCAGGAGCAGCTGAAGATCATCAAGAAGGAGTTGGGCCTGGAGAAGGAGGACAAGGACGCCATAGAGGAGAAGTTCCGCGAGCGACTCAAGGAGCTCGTGGTCCCCAAGCACGTGACGGATGTCGTGGACGAGGAGCTGACCAAGCTGGGCCTGCTGGACAACCACTCCTCGGAGTTCAAGTGAGCGCGGGGCGGCCCCAGAAGCCCAGGGCGGGTCCCTCGTCTCTGCGGGGGCTTCACGTCTGCAGAGGCAGCGGCAGTGTGTCAGTCCTCGCTTACCATCTGGTGTGGATGCCTTCCTGTGCTGTCCCCCTTTCACAGAGGAGGAAATTGAGGCTCAGACATGGTGGATCACTGACCAGGGCTTCTGAGCTGGTGGGTGGGGACAAGGATTTGAGCCCTGGACATATTTTGGAGGCAGCGCTATCTGGCCCTAAGCCAGTGCTTCCAGCCAGGACTGGGAGCCGACTTACGGAGGCCACTGTCCTCCCATTGGGTCTGTCCCTGGCCCCCCTCGTGCTGCTTTAAGACTCAGTCAGGAAGTGAGCGTGTTCCCCTGGGGGCCCAGCTCACCTGGTGGTCATGGTCCCGGGTACGTTGCCTGGGAGTCTGGGTGAGTTTGGGCCAAGTGGCTGTGGGATTTTTCAGGCTTTGCTTGTGGCCCAGGGACCAGGCATTGCTTGTGGGCAGCTCGTGGGCTGGCCAGGGCTTGGCTGGGCCCTAAGTTCCTCCTGGGCTGCCAGGCCAGACCTCTCCCTGGCTCAGGGTGTCCGGGAGGCCTGGATCCTCTGCCCGAGGACCCTGGGACTCACTGCGTCCTCCAGGCACTCAGCCCTCCTGTCCAGACACCCTGAGCTTTCTTCCTGTGCTCATTCCCGTTTCCTGGGCTTTCACTGCCCACCAATGACTGTGAACTTAGTGCCTCCAAACGATGCAGACTTGTCCCATGGTCTGGAGGCCCGAGTCCTAAAGCCCAGGTGTGAGTGGGGCTGGGTCCTCCAGGTCTAGGGCAGGATCTGCTTCCTGGCTTCCAGCTTCTGGAACATCCCTCTGCTCAGAGGCCCCCCTCCAGCTTCAGGGTGTGTGGCTCCAGCCCCTGTTTCCAGTCCGCGCCTCCCTCTTGCGAGGCCCCTGCTGAGGGGCTCCTAGGCACAGGGTGGCTGCTGTCCCTGGGTGCGCAGCTCCCTGCCTGGCGGTCACTCTCCTGGCAGTGCTGCCCTGCCAGCCCCAGGCTTAGTTTCCCCGCTTGCCCTGGCCTGGTTGTGCCCCCGGCCACCCCGTCCCCTCTGTGATGGGGTCCTGAGCAATCCCCTGGCTTCCTGTGGGCCCAGCACCTGTGCCGATTTCTGGGGTGCGGC
Organism: Smutsia gigantea; assembly: GCA_032199065.1. Lineage (NCBI taxonomy): Eukaryota > Metazoa > Chordata > Mammalia > Pholidota > Manidae > Smutsia > Smutsia gigantea. The sequence goes on along the minus strand of JAVSCE010009462.1, from coordinate 12,197 downwards.
TCATGCCAGGGCAGCCTGGCCAGCGGAGGTGCGCGTGGCATGGTGCTGGCGTCGGGCTCGGGGCACTGGTGGCCAGCTGGGCCCTGCTCACTGGCTCCGGCCTGTCTGTGGCAGCGTCACCCGGAACTATCTGGACTGGTTGACGTCCATCCCGTGGGGCAAGCAGAGCGATGAGAACCTGGACCTGGCCCGGGCCCAGGCGGTGCTGGAGGAGGACCACTACGGGATGGAGGACGTCAAGAAGCGCATCCTGGTGAGGCTGCGGCACCCCCTGGCGCTGCCCGTACCTGCACGTCCCCGGCCCTTGCCTGGCGCACCCAGGGCCCGCGCTGCGAGGTGGGGTCTGTCGTGGTCTGGACTTGTGGGTGGTGGGTGCCTCAGCGTGGGACCCAGGATTCCCTCTGTGCTGTGGGGGCCCCAGAGGAGCCCCCTGGTGGGTTTGTGGGTCTGGGGCTCTGGGAGGGGCTGGGCTGAGGCAAGGCTGGCGAGGGTGGGCAGGGCTAAGAAAGGGGAGGTGGGGCCTCCAGCTGGAGGGCTGGCGGCAAAGCGGCTCAGGGATGCCAGGGCCGTCGGGCCAGCCTGCCCTGCACAGGAGGCTCATGGATTTACGAGGGGGCCAGAAATCGTGCTGGAGGCAGCACAAACAAGGGCACGGCTCAGGGCAAGGGCCACAGCTGGGCAGGAGAGAGGAGGCTGCTGGGATCCGGCATGGGGCGTGGAAAGACCTGGCAGGCCGGGGAGCCCGCTGGGCCTGGCGCCACAGTCACCCACAGTCGTCCATCAGTCACCGCCTTCTCCTGGCCCACTGGCACCCCAGGCTGTCCCTCTCTCTTTGGCAAGTGACAGTTCCCGTCAGCTTGGCATTTTGACGTGCCTGGTCCCAGGCAGCCAGCCCCTTGCTGTGCAGAGGACGATGGGGGCCTCACAAGAGCCCGCTCTGCCTGCAGGAGTTCATCGCTGTCAGCCAGCTCCGGGGCTCCACCCAGGGCAAGATCCTCTGCTTCTACGGCCCCCCTGGTGTGGGCAAGACCAGCATTGCCCGCTCCATCGCCCGTGCCCTGAACCGCGAGTACTTCCGCTTCAGTGTCGGGGGCATGACCGATGTGGCCGAGATCAAGGGGCACAGGTAGGCACAGCCTCTCCCTGTGTGCTTCCCATGCCCAGTCAGGCCTTGTTCCTCCTGGCTGGTCTTCCGTGTGTGGCAGCAGTCTTGGCAGTTAGCAGTGAACTCTACTCACTGGAGTAACTGACATGTCCAGGCTTCGAGTGACTGCAGACTAGGCTGAATCTAGGCCTGCACACTGGACCAAAATCTCAGCCTCTAGACCACCCAGAGGCCCCTGTGATCCCAGCCCGTGTCCCGTCAGCTCAGTGCCCCCAGTACTCGGGCCAGCCTGCCAGGGCTGGCAATTGCTGGCCCACATGGGACGTGTGCCCAGGACCAGGGACTGTGGGCTTGAGGGAGGAGGGGAGGGGGGCTCCCCAGGGAGACGGGGAAGATGCACCACTGAGGCCTCAGCGCCCCCCCCGATTCTTGCCTCCCTCGTCAGGACCGCGCTGGGCTGGTGTCCTGTGTCTGGGTCTCCGGGCCGCCTGGCCCCATGCGGGGCGCCCTTGGTGGGGCAGTCAGGGTGCTGGGCTCACCTGGGGCTCCCACCATACCGGCCACTGCAGGGGTGGGTCTTTGAGAAGTGGCCCATGAGGAACAGGGGTAACATATGCAAGTATCTGTTGCAAGTTTGTCTCTGCCTCCAGAGGAGATGTGGGGGGGTGGCACTGTCGTGAGCTGTCCTTGGCGTTTTGCCTCGTGACTGGTAGGTACAGGCCGCACAGACCACCGCACAGGATCTCCTGGGGCCTCCCCAGTACCTGGCTGCCGCACCCCCACCTGCTCCAAACACCCTGACAAACCGCAGTGTTCAAAGAGGTTTTGTGTCCGTGTTCCAAAGTCCGCTTCTGGCTTCTCTAAGAACAAGGACAGTCGCACCCCCAGCTCAGCCCCTCGGCTCGGATGCCTTCCCGGCAGGCACTACCGAGAGCTGGGCCGCCGGCTGGGTGGGAGAAGCACACCCGGTCTGGTGTGGTCCCTGCTCCTCGCCGCCTCCGCCCCAGGGAGGTGGTCGCTCTCCTGGCATCCCCAGCCCGGAGCCTGGTGTGAGCTCCAGGTGTTGAGAGTTGGGACGCAGACCATGGCAGGGCAGTGGCTGGAGATGCCGGGTGCACAGCGCTGGCTGCAGGGAGCGGTCACGAGTTCTGGCCTCAGGGCTGGAGTCTGAGCTGGGAAGAGCTGCAGGACGAAGGGAGGGGAGGGGACAGAGGGAAGGCAGAGGCAGGCCCTGGTGGCCCCTTTGCCCCCAGTTCAGGGAATGCCCCAGAAGTGTAGACAAGGACCATTCTCCAGGGGTAAGGAGAGGCCTCAGCTGGGCTTCTAAATGAGTGCAGGGTCCATCTGTGACGCTGGGGATGAATCACTGGGAGAGGGGCCCAGGAGGGGAGGGGCAGGCGGGTGTTCCGTGCCCCCTGGGGTCTCAGAACAAGGACCACGCCGCATTGGTAACAGCAGTGAAATGCCCCCTGCCCACAGCCCTCCAGGTGCTCGGCTCCCTCAGGTCTGAGCCCAGGTCCTCCCTGAGGCCCACCAGCCCCAGCTCCACCCGCCCTGTCCCCTCCCCTTCCCCCTCGCTCGCTCTGCTTCAGCCACACGGACCTCCTCACTGTTCCTCCACCACATCAGGCATGGTGCTGCCCCGGGACCTTTGCACGGGCAGTGTCCTCTGCCCAGAAAACCCTTTTCCTCCAAATACCCACACAGCTTGCCCTCCCACCTCTTTGCTGAGGGCGTCTCCCTAAGGCATTCCGTACCTTCACCCTAAGACCCCCCTGCCCCCTGGAAGTGTCATCCGCACACAGTTCCATGTGCCCCACGGTTTCCTCTGCTTTGTCTGGTTGCCTTGCTGGGCCTCAGCTCACAAGCTCAAGGCTCGGGTCTAGTCTGTTCCCAGGGAGGCACTGGTGCGCACAGTAGGGCAAGTAGGTTGTTAGGAAATCCTCCTGACAAGCAGGGCCAGGCCCCGGGCCCAGTCGCCCTAGTAGGCTGTGTGCCTGTGGGGGCCCAGCCGTGGGAGCTGTTCCCGCTCCCCAGCCCCCCTGTTCTGTTGGGTTGGTCAGGATGGGCTTGGTTTCACCCTCTAGGTGGAACTGCTGCTGGGGGCCAGGTCCCCATCCTGAACCTGAGCTGGGGGGACGTGCTGGTACACCCCACTGCTTGCAGGCATGAAGCCGTTGGGTGACCGAGGGCCCTGTGGCCGGGCACGGGCAGCAGCTGCCTGTGTTCATCTTCCTCCACTGCGGCCATGTTCGGTGCATCTCCATTGGCTCCTCCAGACCCCGAGCAACCTGGGCCCGTGGGTGCCACAGGTGAGGCCCTGGCCGTCCCAGCTGTGCCTCCCTCCGCAGGCGGACGTACGTGGGCGCCATGCCGGGGAAGATCATCCAGTGCCTGAAGAAGACCAAGACGGAGAACCCGCTCATCCTCATAGACGAGGTGCGTAGGGGGCCTGCCTGCCAGTGCCGAGCTCCAGGCGGCCCTGAGTGCACGGGGTCTGTGTCCAGACAAGCCCGGCCCCTGTGGTTTCAGCAGCCTCTGCGTCACGCGGAGGTCTTGTGGCCCTGCTCCTGGGCCTGCCCACAGCCGTAAGGCAGCCCTCCCGCTCTTGCCCAGGGCTTCCTCAGTCCACCCGCTGGCCCCCTACCGGGAGTATCTGGTTAGCAGGCCTGGGGGCCGGGCAAAGCGCCACACCACCCGCCGCCTTCTGCCCCCAGGTGGACAAGATTGGCCGGGGCTTCCAGGGGGACCCCTCTTCAGCCCTGCTTGAGCTGCTGGACCCTGAGCAGAACGCCAACTTCCTGGACCACTACCTGGACGTGCCCGTGGACCTGTCCAAGGTGGGTGGCCGCCTGGGGGCCGGGCCTGGTGTGGGGCCCCCGGCCAGTCCTGCAGGCCTCACGCTGCCCCTCCCAGGTGCTCTTCATCTGCACTGCCAATGTCACTGACACCATCCCGGAGCCGCTGAGGGACCGGATGGAGATGATCAACGTGTCTGGCTACGTGGCCCAGGAGAAGCTTGCCATTGCAGAGGTGAGGCCAGGGCCCGAGAAGGGGCCCCTGTGGCACCCTAGGCCCGCGGACTGCGAGCGCCCATGGAGCGCGGCACTCGCCAGAGCCGGGGGTCCCCGGGGACATGTTGCCACGGCGCCCTTCCACAGGGACAGCAGGACAGGCCCGGGACTGCCCCTGAAGTGTTCCGGAGAGTGCTCACGCCGGAGACGCCCTGGGGCCTCTGCCCACCCCAGCCAGTCCCTCAGCTGTCTCCCTCGTCCACCTCCTCGACCCCTGCCCGGGGTCAGTGGAGCGGTGGTTGTGGAGTTAGCAGTCAAACCCCACGGGTTAAGGCCTCTGTCCTTGAGGGCTGCCCTGCCTTAGGCGCCACTCGAGGATCCCTCGGTTTTCTGACCTCCAGCCATAAAGCAGTGTGTTCCCACGTTCCCTTGTGCTTGACAAATGCTGGAACAGCTGTTTACTGTCACCAGTTTACTGTAAACATACATCTAGGGAACAGCCCAGAGGCTCCGGCAAGGGGTGGACGGGCGGGGCTTCCGGGCCCTCTCTGGGTGCCCCCTCCCAGTTCCCCCACTTCAGGGTTTGATGGACACTCCGCCCGCTGCTGACATCCAGACAGTTGCCTTCCTCCAACCCCACGGTTGGCCACGTGGCCACAGGCCCGTTGTCCTCACCACAAATGGGTGTCATGGAAGGGGCAGCCGCCCTAGACCTGTCACCCAGGGGCTTGGCGCTCTGTGTCCGGACTCATCTGTATTTCTTCACTCCAAGTGTCACAGGACGTACAGGGGTTTCTTTGTGGAGAGGCATAGAGCCCTGGCATCAGGGAGGCCTTCCTGGAGAAGCTGCGTCTTGGATGATGGAGGAGGGAGGGAGGGAGGGCGGGAGGTCTTGAGGTCTTGAGCAGGCTGGCAGTGGGCGCAGGGGAGGCGGTCCTGGAGCCTTGGGAGTGTGGCGGCAGCAGGCTTGCCACGCAGGGTCCTGTGCCTGCAGGGCTCTGCCTGGACGCTGCCGCCCTCCCTCCTGGCCTCGCTGGCACCTCACCCTTGAGGTCTTCCCTCCTGGAGCAGCCTCCCTGGCACCCCCAACTCCTGGACGAACGCTCCATGTGGGCAGGCCCTGGGTCCACCTCCTTGTCCTTTGTCCGGCCAGGGGTCCGGGTGAGGCTGGGGTGGTGGGCGGTGGCCGGTGGCCGCAAGAGTTGTCTCGGCTCTTGACCCCAACCCCAACCCCCGGGGTCCTGATGGCTTGTGTTCTGCCCCTGCCAGCGGTACCTGGTGCCTCAAGCCCGCACCCTGTGTGGCCTGGACGAGAGCAAGGCCAGGCTGTCGTCAGACGTGCTCACCCTCCTCATCAAGCAGTATTGCCGGGAGAGCGGCGTCCGCAACCTGCAGAAGCAGGTGGAGAAGGTGAGAGGGCAACCGAGAGAGCAGCCCCTGGGGCGTGGGAGGAGCCTGGGGGCGGAGCTGCCTGCCCCGAGGCGGGCACAAAGGTCAGTGCTGCCCCATCCACGCAGAGGGGGTACCCGGAGGACCCCCATCCACCGGGAAAGTGGGTGGCGGGGCCGGGGGCGGGGGGTGGGGCCGTGTCCATGGGGCAGAGCTTCGGTTTGGGGAGGTGGGGGTCGGGTGTCAGGTGACACGTGAGGGCGCCTCAGGCTGCTGAGCTGGGCACCGGAAATGGTTGGGGTGGTGCTCACGGGAGGCGGGGGAGCTGGGGGGCCGCGCACACACAGGCCCCTCTGGCCCTCGCCCACCCGGTGCCACGCCCCACAGGTGTTACGGAAATCTGCCTACAAGATCGTCAGCGGCGAGGCTGAGTGTGTGGAGGTGACGCCTGAGAACCTGCAGGACTTCGTGGGGAAGCCCGTGTTCACTGTGGAACGCATGTACGACGTGACGCCCCCCGGCGTGGTCATGGGGCTGGCCTGGACCGCCATGGGTGAGTGGCCTGTCAATGGGGGGAGGGGAGCTCTGCGGCCCCGGCCGTCCATCCCCTGGGCCCCGGAGGGCGACTGTGGGCTGCCAGTAGCTCGCGTGCCCCGCCCAGCTGAACAGCGTGGGGGTTGGGCTTTGGGGCTGATGGAGGAAAATGATGGGACCAGGAGGTGGCGTAGTCCGCACGCATATTTTACTTGGATGATGCTTTGACAGGTTTTGGGGGTCAGGGTGGGGAGAAGAGTCCCTCAAAGCCATTGAGCCTCTGGCCTGGGGGCCCCTACCCAGCAGGGGAGAAAGGGGTTGGAGGGGGACTTCCAAGAGCAGGTGACATTGTTCAGCCCAAGAGGAGGCTGGGTCAGAGAGCTTTGAAGGGTGGTGTGGCTCCAGGTCCTATGCACACAGGACTGTGTTGCTGGTGGCGGGCACGGGTCCTGGGCAGGTTTGGGGCCTCCACAGCCAGCAGGTTCAGCATGGCCAAAGGTCTGCTTCTCTGGACGGTATTTACAGTGACGAGTGGTGGGGGACAGTGGGGCCTCAAAGCCCAGGGTGGCCGTGGGGACGATGAGGTTCCGGTGCAGAGGAGCTGGTGGGGGAACAGCCCACTCCTGAGTTCCCAGGCTCCGTCCTCTGCACTCCCAGGAGGCTCTACGATGTTTGTTGAGACGTCACTGAGGCGGCCGAGGGGCAAGGACAAGGGGGACCAGGATGGTAGCCTGGAGGTGACAGGCCAGCTGGGGGAGGTGATGAAGGAGAGTGCCCGCATCGCCTACACCTTCGCCAGGGCCTTCCTGCTGCAGCGCGACCCCTCCAACGACTACCTGGTGACGTCCCACCTCCACCTGCACGTGCCTGAGGTGAGGGCCCCGCTCCCAGCCCAGCTCTGGCGCTGCCCGCCGCGTGCAGTGGGGCCCACTCCCCACCTGCGTCTCCCCCCAGGGCGCCACCCCAAAGGACGGCCCGAGCGCCGGCTGCACCATCGTCACGGCCCTGCTCTCGCTGGCCATGGACCGGCCGGTGCGGCAGAACCTGGCCATGACGGGTGAGGTCTCCCTCACCGGCAAGGTCCTGCCCGTGGGCGGCATCAAGGAGAAGACCATCGCGGTGAGTGTGGGGCTTCTGCCCAAGGACTGACACTGCCCCAGGACAGCTCACAGCCATGTCACACGGTGTAGGCGGGGAAGGGTGACGGCCCATTTCATAGTCCAGCAACGCGAGGCCTAGGGGGGCACAGGATTGGGCCTTTGGCCGCCCCTCCGGTCATTTACATAACGCTCTGGGCCCCGGGAGGATAGCAGTGGGACCCCTGCCGCATCTGCTCCCTCCTCGCCCACATGGCCGTGCATGGGAACTAGGAGGTCGGTGGGCCAAGAGACCAGAGGCCCGGCACCCCCCACAGCACCCCGCCTGCCAGCCTTCGGGGGGCAGGGCCTCCGCAGGGGGATGCAGAGGCCCCAGGAGTCCCCGTGGACTGAGTCCCTGTTCTCCCAGGGGTGGGTTGCTGCCGTAGGTTATTCTCTGTGCGGGATGATAGGGAAATTTCTAGAGATGAAAGAATAACACAAAAGACACACAGACACGAAAAGACAATACAAGACTGTAGCCCCGAATACTGCAGTTGCTTTATTTTTATAGTACTTTTCTAGCACTGGTTCAAAAGAATTAGGAAGTTATAAATCCTTCTAGATCAAAGAAACAATCAATCTTACAATCAATACATGAGGGTCATAACTATTCCTTTTGATGTGTAACCTGCAGATGTAACAAAAACGTTATCTTTTAAGGGCTGTTAGTTCAAAGTATTCTTTGAACTAGATTCTTCCTCTTTGCAGAGAAGAGTGTCCTTTCCTGGGTGCAGAGCAAGGAGTCCACCCTTACGTACTTGAAACAGGATATTAAAGAGACAGCCGTATGTGGCCTGTCTTCATGGCCAGTTTCCCAAGGACAGCTGTTTGCAGCCTGTCCTTTTAACTAACTCCTTCAGTGGGTTCAGGCTGAGGGAGGGCAGTGCACAGGCTCAGGCCTGTGGGGCTGGAATTCTGGGCAAGAAGGGAAATTTCATGTTGGCCGTATTTTTAAACGCACTCACGGTTTCTTTCCAGCTCCTAGCCCAGTTAAGTGCGAACCCCGAAGTGTAAAGCAGTGGGCACTGCTATGGATTCAGGGAACTTCCTTTTATCTGCAGACACCGCAGGGTGGGGATTGTAGGAGGAGGCCTAGGCTCCTGCACCCTGTTTCTGCCCTTGGCTGACCTGCTGTCCCCTCCCAGGCCAAACGTGCCGGAGTGACGGGCATCATCCTGCCGGCCGAGAACCAGAAGGACTTCTACGACCTGGCCGCGCTCATCCCTGAGGGCCTAGAGGTGCACTTCGTGCGGCACTACCAAGAGATCTTCGCCGTAGCCTTCCCTGAGGAGCAGGCCGGGGCTCTGGCCCTGGACCGGTGACGGCGGCCTGGATGTGGCCGGCACAGATGGGCCCCGCGGGACAGGGGCTCTGGGCGGCTGAGCCTCCGGAGGCTCGGGAGGGCTGACGACCCAGAGACCTGACTTACAGCCCAATCACTGAGTCTGGCATGTGAGTTCCTTAATTACGATTAGACACCATTTCCAGTACTGCCTGCTTCCTTGTGTACCGCGACAAGCCCAGACCTCTGTGGCCCAGGAAGGAGGCCGGCAGCGGGGGCTCCGAGCAGATGGACCAGATGGAATACCCCACGTTCCTGACAAGGCTTTATTGTGCAGAGAGAGGGCGAGGGTTCAGTCCTTCTTGGCCGCCGCTTTCCTCATGGCCGCCAGGACGCTGCTCAGCTCCTCTCTCTTCCTCTTGGCGCGGATGTGTGTCCCCACCTGCCAGGCAGGAAGGGCCATCAGCCAGGGCCATGAGTCCCCCCCGACCCACCGCCCTCGGTGTGAAACGCAGCCCGCCCCTCCGTGTGGATGGCATGTGGGCGGCAGCGGCAGGGACTCAGGGAGGGGGAGGTGGCCTGCCAAGATGGAGCAAAGCCTTGTCCCCGTGCCCGGCTAGCAGTCCAGCCACAGTTGAGGGCTGATCACTAAAACATCACCCTCCGCACCTCCTCACCCACAACAGAAAGAATGTGCCACCGCTGAGCACGCCCCCTGTGCGTCCCGCCCCCATAAACCCGCCCACTTGTGCACGTCAGTCTCTGGGCTGCTCCGCCCCCTGCGTTTGGCTCTTCCGGTAACACGCCCACCTGCCCTTTTCTTGATGAACTTGAGGGCCAGCTTGACCTTGGAGACCTTGAGCAGCTCCATGGCGCGCCGCTCATACGGGGCAAAGCCACACACCTCTCGGATCATGTCCCGGACAAACTCGGCGTGCTTGGTGAGGCGCCGGGGCGAGGAGAGGCCGTCAGCGTGGGGCGCCCCGAGACTAGACCCGGGTCCGGGCGGGGCGTGTGACCGTCTAGCGCAGCGGTGGCACCAACTCCCCGCCGCCCACCAAGCTCAAACACGTCACGTCCCGCCTGCCGGGAACCCCCTCCGACCGGGCACCACGGAGTCGGGCTGCTTCCCAGGCCCCGGCGAACTAACAGTAACGAGGCCCCCGCGTCCCCTTTACATTGTACCAAACACGCCGCTCCCGTGCTGCAAGCAGATTCCTGCTCATGCATCCAAACCCGCTCCCTCCGCGCACAGAGAGCGCCCAGCTAGGCAGCAGCCGCGCTCTCCCGCCCCCGGAAAGCCTCCCAGCTGGGGCTGTGCTTCCGGCCCCGGCGCCTGGCGCCCCACCCCAGGGCGGGGCCTCCCACCCTCACCAGGCAGCCTGGGGCCCTGCAGGGGTTAAGCAGCATTCCTGCTGCCGCCCCCAAATGCCAGGGGCACCCTGCTGCCCAGTCAGGACAACCAAAAATGTCTTAGGACGCCGTTCTGGGGGGTATCATCCTGCTTGAGAACCACTGCTTTGGGGGGTTTTAGTTTTTTGGCTGCTGCAAAAAATGAGCCCAGACTCAGTGGCTCAACCCAAGCTGATGCCCTGCCCGTCCTAGGTCCCCCTGGGCTGAAGTGAAGGTGCGGGTGCCAATGGTTCCTGCCGGAGCTTCCAGCAGGGCATCCGTTTCCCTACCTTCTCCGGCTTGGAGGCCACCTGACCCGTGGGCCCGTCTTCCCGACACTGGCGGTGACAGTACGCTCCCCTGGGTGACCCCAGGTCAGCTCCCACGTTAAGGTCCTTAACTGAATCCTTCATGAGGTTAGCCTAGGTACCGGTTCCAGGGCTAGGACAGGGGTCATCTCCAGCCCCCTCTGCAGACAGGGGTCTATTTGGCCGGGTCATGAGTCTGTCTTCCCCAGCTGCGGGCCCTGGGGGCACAGGCCCAGGGTGCCTTGGTCGCACGCACCCCCACCAGCCCCCTGGCTTAATGTGTAAGCAGCAGAGCCCAGAGAGGGGAGGTGACCGGCTCATTTCCACAGAACCAAGGCCCCAAAGCCAGTCGGCGCAGACCCGGGACCCCTGGAGGCACAGTGTGGGGCTGACCTGGGGGGTGCTGCTGTCCAGGTGCATGCCTGGGTCACACACTGGTGTCTCACCCCAATGGGATGCAATTCCACCTCCGAGAAGTCACCCCACGGACAAGAAACAGATGCTGGGGCTGGGGAGTGTTTTTTTCCGGGGGACAAGTTCTGGGGATGGATGGTGGGGGTTGTATGACATTGTGAATGTACTTAAGGCCACTGAATGGTGCACTTAAAAATGGTAGTGAGGATGCGGAGAAAGGGGGACCCTCCTACACTGCTGGTGGGAATGTAAGCTAGCTCAGCCACTGAAAGCAGTATGGAGGTTCCTCAAAAAACTAAAAATAGAAATACCATTTGACCCAGGAATTCCACTCCTAGGAATTTACCCAAAGACAACAAGATCTCAGATTCAAGAAGACAGATGCACCCCTATGTTTATCGCAGCACTATTTACAACAGCCAAGATATGGAAACAACCTAAGTGTCCATCAGCAGATGAATGAATAGAGAAGAGGTGGTACATGTACACAGTGGAATATTATTGAGCCATAAGATGAAAACAAATCCTACCATTTGCAACAACATGGATGGAGCTAGAGGGTATTATGCTCAGTGAAATAAGCCAAGCCGAGAAAGACAAGTATCAAATGATTTCACTCATATGTGGAGTATAAGAACAAAGTAAAATCTGAAGGAACAAAACAGCAGCAGACTCCCAGAACCCAGGAATGGACTAACAGTTACCAAAGGGAAAGGGACTGGGGAGGGTGGGTGGGAAAGGAGGGGCAAGGGGGAAGAAGGGACATTACGATTAGCAGACATAACATGGGGGCGCACGGGGAAGGCAGTAAAGCACGCAGAAGACAAGTAGTGACTATGCTGATGGACAGTGACTGTAATGGGGTATATGGTGGGGACTTGATAATAGGGGGAATGTAGTAACTGCAATGTTGCTCATGTGAAATCTGAGCATAAGACTGTCTATTGATACATACATGAATATATACATACATAAAAAAAAACGGCACATTGGATGCTATGTGTATTTTACAATTAAAAAGAAAAACCCAGCCTGCTCAGCAAGGGCTGAGAGCCTCAGACGTGGAGACACCTGAGGTACCTCTTGGGGCCCCAGCGGAGAGACAAGACAGCCTCCATTCAAGACCCCGATGGGCTCAGGTTGGGGGAGTCACCGTGGCAAGTGGCCCTGGAAGCGCCAGCTGTTCCTCAATTCTCACCTCCCTGTCTGTCCTTCTCTGAGAGAAGAGCCATGGCTCAGCAATGCTGAGTATGATTTCCACTTAAAGAGCAGAATTAAAGAGACAATGCTTTAAATAAAGGATATGTAACAGAAACACATTTATTACAAAAAACAAAAAACAAAACAAAAAACCAAAAACAAATTCACATTGTATTGAGCTACAATATGGCAGCAGATTAAAAAAAAAAATCATTGTACACAGTTTAAGATAACTCCTAACAAAACAGACTCTGGTTGCCACGTGCCGTTACGCAGGACTGCAAGCTCTCAGTAGCGGCGAGTGAAGCGGGCATTGCTGGGCCGGCTCCCGCGGGTCTGTCCTCCAAATCCACCCTGCAGGCCCCCACGTGGGATCACATGGCCTCTGGAGGCCCCTCCTGGGGCGAAGCTGCCCCGCCT